>JAXCGZ010018960.1:12500-37500 GCA_037179515.1 Halocaridina rubra | reverse complement strand
AGAGAGAGAGAGAGAGAGAGAGAGAGAGAGAGAGAGAGAGAGAGAGAGAGAGAGAGAGAGAGAGAGAGAGAGAGAGAGAGAGAGAGATTAATACTAGTATTGCATAAAAACACATCTAGTACAATACATTATTGCAGTCTAAAGAACAGAAACCATTCGCAATTATGTTCTTGAAGAACAAAAAAGAACGGATTTCAAGAAATATATTAGAGCAGATCTAAGAAAACACACACAAACACAAAAGACACGCACACACACAACACTCACACACAAAGTTCCCCCAAAACGTTACTGGAAGCAATCTTTAAGAACAGAAACCAATTACATCATTGCTCTTCTAGAACAAAAAAAAAAAAAAAAAAATTCCCGAAGTTCAGAGAACAGCAAAAAGAAATCAAACTCCCGAAAAACATTATTAATCTCAAAAACAGAAACCAATCACAAAAAAACTGTTCTTGGTGAATTAAAAAAAAAGAAAAAGAAAAAAAGAACTATGTCTGCCAAACAGAACATGAAAAATGTGCATCGAAGACGCGACAGAATCGCAGTTATTTCCGAGCTTAAAAAAAAAAAAAAAAAAAAGACAACGGTATTAAAAAGACATGAAAATACGATGTATAATTATAATAATTAATTAAGATAATCATTACGAAGAACGGAGAAGAAGAATGAAAAACTAATTATAATGCATAACGGCTCTCCTCTCTCTCTCTCTCTCTCTCTCTCTCTCTCTCTCTCTCGTACAAAAAGGTTAATAATTATAACCATTCTTCGCTCTCGTTACGTGGCAATGACCTCCTGCAGTAAAGACAATAGGAGCAAGTAAGTAATAAACATATAAATTAAAACTACAAATAATAAAAAAAAATATTAACAGATGAATGTATAGGAAACTTAAAATATGAAAAAAAAAATAATACTGAACCGAATGAAAATATGAATAAAATTTAAATAACAGACGAACGCAAATAAAACTAATAAAATGTAAATAAACGTAAATGAAACTATATAGAGTTAAATAAAACTGAATAAACGTACATAAAACTAATTAAAAAGAAAAGAAAATAAACGCTAAATACAGAAATATACCAATAATGGCCAGAAACGGATGTACATAACACCAAAACTGAAATAAAAAAAAAATTAAAACAATAGAGAAAATAAAGCTAAAAACAAATAATACACGAACAAAATTGATACTAAATAAAAAAAAGAATATAAAAATAATATTTAAAGAGCAATGTGCGTGACAGAAATTCTAAACATACATCAGAAGTGAGTCATTTCGTGACGTCGCATCGGCGGTAGAATGCATCTTAACTTGTTGCCGATCCTTAGCCCGGATTAATAGAGTGTTCGTGTCATGAAGGACATCCGGCAGGAAAAAGCATGAGCCATAACTTGCACAAATTTTCAAGTGACTAGTGAGAACAAGCGACCCCAATTGAACTTGGAAATAGCCATTTTCACCTCTTCTTTCAGTTATTTTCTAACAAGAAATTAGATCTAAGGAGTAAGGGATTGCCACATTTTGCATCTGTGCACTACAAACAGTATTATTTTCTTGTGTTTTTCTTCTTTAGTTTTACAAGTTGTTTTGCGGTACTCAACCATTGGTGACCTTGAACTTATCCCTTTCAGTCGATTCTTCCGACCTCCTTCTCGCTACTCACTTTTTCTTTGGGGGGGGGGGGAAAGGCAAAAAATGAATATCAGAGATGGAGAGTCATTCTCTCGTACCCTTGCCTCCTCAGAGTCTCTTACGACGGGTAAGGGTGTAATTTTTTTCTTCAATTACGATCTACAGAGAGAGAGAGAGAGAGAGAGAGAGAGAGAGAGAGAGAGGAGAGAGAGAGAGAGAGAGAGAGAGAGAATTACTTCTCCATCTAAGTTTGAATGTAATACATAGATAGAAATATAATTAAGTGTATATATATATATATATATATATATATATATATATATATATATATATATATATATATATATATATATATATATATATATGTATGTATGTAATTATGTATGTAAGAGTGGCATTCCTGTGTTTTTTATGGCCTAGGCTATATGTTTTACTAATTATTTTCCGTTTACTTATTCAATTATGTCTTTAGGTATGCAGATGTGATGGTTGTTGGCGTATTCGGATGCATGATTGCGTATACTGTATGCAGTCCTGCGTATGTAAGCGTGGGGTGCTTTTTATATGTATTTATTCACGTGTTTATGTATGGTGTGCGCCTGGTTGGGAAAACTCACATGTACTCCTTTGATTACGCATATAAAAGTGCGTGTATATATGTATGTATATATATATATATAAAATTAACAGCTATATCACAGCACAATATGAGACAGAAAAGGCCATAAATATAATAAAGAAAAACAAAGAAGTATTATGGATTTCGATCGGACTTCGGTCCTCTTCAGGTACATATGTACGTGAAGAGGTACAAATGTTGTATTTATGGGTTTTTTCTCTTCATATATACTCGTGCAGGTGTGTGTGTGTGTGTGTGTGTGTGTGTGTGTGTGTGTGTGTGTGTGTATGTGTGTATATATATATATATATATATATATATATAGTGTGTGTGTGTGTGTGTGTGTGTGTGTGTGTGTGTGTGTGTGTGTGTGTGTGTGTGTGTGTGTGTGTGTGGTGTGTGTGGTTGTGTACTCGTGCATGTACAAGAGCGCGGTTCATACCGTATCCGAAGATTGGCGTGGCAGGTGTATAATTATAATTATGTTCTCTAACGATGATTCATACACATTTAGAATATCAGAAAAAAAATATTATTACTGTATATTCGTTATTTTCATATTTTTATTACTTTTTTTAAGTGCATAAAGTTTATGCTTGTTTATTAATTTACCCATTAATACTTTTAAATGATTACACAATATCTGTGTATGTTTTAGTGTATCAAACTCTATATCAGCTCCGTCAAAACCAAGGACGACTATATACTAATCGTTAACATATTTGCCCACTCTTAACTAGCTTCAAACTGTGGTAAGTCTATCTCTTTAAGCCTTTCCTCATTCGTGAGATTTCGTATCTCTGTCACCAGCTTCTTAGCATGTCTTTGACTGTCCTTCATTTCTTTAAATATTTATTCAGTGGCCGCCGTGACCAAGTGGTAACGCTTGCGACTTTGATTCGTCAGGTCGTGGGTTCAAGTCCCCCACGGTCTGAGGTTAGAAATGGCATTCAAGCAGGGTAATGGTCACACTTGCCAAAGTCCTTTGCAAGAAATGGGACTCCGCGACGTAAAATAGATTAGTTTAAATATTTATTAAAATGTGTGTGAGTATGTGCGTGTAGGATCATACACACACACACACACACACACACACATGGCCATAGTCACATATATGTCTTCCTTTGCGGCTGCTTTACCCATATTCTCATTATCCTCTCTGGGAATTCTATGTCGATTTTACCTTATAATTTTATGGCTGGATGCTCTTTCAGATAGCAGCGCAATCCATTTATTTGTGCTTGGGACAGGCAAAAAGTTGAATATTTACTACTACCACTACTACTACTAATACTACTACTAATAATTATAATAATAATAATGATAATAATAATAATAATAATAATAATAATAATAATAATAATAATAATAATAATAATAATAATAATAATAATAATAACAATAATAATAATAATAATAATAATAATAATAATAATAATAATAATAATAATAATAATAATAATAATAATAATAATAATAATTCGGAATCGGTTTTATTTCACGAACTCCCTTTTCTACTAAGGGCTAGGACGGTTGCCTTCTTGCGAAGGACTTGTTTTGGCAGATGTAGTCGTTACCCTGAGTGTATGCCCTTACTAACCTCAGTCCGTGACGGGGCGCGAACTCTCGACCTGCCGTCTCAGAGTTTGCCACAGAGACTACTACTACTACTACTACTACTACTACTACTACTACTACTACTACTACTACTACTACTACTACTACTACTAATAATAATAATAATAATAATAATAATAATAATAATAATAATAATAATAGTCTTCTTCGTCTACATCTTCTCCCACTTTTATGTGGGGTCGATGATAATAATTATTATATGAACAATAATAATACATTTATATGAAACATATACTGTATATGCATCTGGTTGGGATTCAAGGCTAGAACACATAATCCGTGTGCCAAGGCTCTATCAACTGCAACATGAAAGGTATATAGAGAAGAGAGAAACCTCTAAGGTAACCGCTGGAGCTAGGGAATGAACATAAACATTTAGGAGTTCAAACAATAGCTCTAACAGTTAGCTGAGAAGCTTCTCTCTTCTCTTACACCTATGGTGGTATAGTTTTTTTCACATATAAAAATGAGTTTTTTTTTTTATCTATCTATCGTCTATGTATGTATGTATGTATGTATGTATGTATGTATGTATGTATGTATGTATCTATCTATCTATCTATCTATCTATATATATATATATATATATATATATATATATATATATATATATAATATATATATATATATATATATATATATATATATATATATATATATATATATATATATATATATATATATATATATACATATAGACAGATAGATTTTTTTTTGTCTGTGTGTGTATTTTTCAACAGTTCCTAAGCTAGATCGTGACCCTCAGTTAAGTAGTGATTGTTTATAAATGTCTGCGAAACACGCGTAGCTCTACGAATCATATAGTTTCTTCTTAGCTGACTGTGTTCCATACCTCCCCCGGCAAGCCACCAATTTACCAGCCGGAGGGGGTGGCGGTGGCGGGAATGCATTGCTGTCATTCCAAAGATAACATATGTTGGATGGCAAGAAATAACTGACCGTAAAAACTACTAAGTGTAATATATATATATATATATATATATATATATATATATATATATATATATATATATATATATATATATATATATATATATATACACACACAAACACACACACACACGCACACAGAACGAGTGGCGACCACGGTAGCTTAGTGATTAGAATGCTCGACTTGGGAATTGCCAGACCTGCGATCGAGGCCACCCTGGAGCATTAGGAAGGACATCCATCCTAACTTCCCCAGCCACCTCTGTGTCCAACCCCATCATGAGGATTAATAGACATAAATATAAACACACACATAATTAGTGAATAAGTGTGTGTGTGTGTGTGTGTGTGATTACCTAATTGTGTTTACGGGAAAGAGCCCAAAGCTCGTATCTTCCCGTGTGTGTGTGTGTGTGTGTGTGTGTGTGTTTTTGTGTGTGTGCGTGTGTGTGAGGGGGGGAGAGGGGAGTTATAAGCGATGCAAGAATAACATCCTTACATTAAAGAAAAAATGCCTATGATGATTAATTATGCTAAGCTCCTAATCTAGCATAATCTCTACACGTGTTAATCAACAATGAAGTTGATCCCCATTTTGAAGAATATCTTGGAGACATTTGTAAAATAATAATTTTCCTATCTTAGCACTTGACTCAGGAAGTGCCATACGGGTATTTAAGCCCACCGTAGGGCATTAGGAGGGCATCCAACCTTAATTCCCCAGCTCCAACCTGTGCGTGAAACATAAACGGTTGTGAGCACTATTCCAGTGAGGGTCTATTAATGTAATGAACTTGCTAGGCTATAGACCTCTGAAGCAGGTTGCAGGACTGGAGGAAGAGCCTCGCTGCATCTCCTGCCTCTTTTGTCTGTCATCCAATTCTTCATAACTCCCAAGACTGCTGACTGGACTCCCCTACAGTGAGAGACACTGGCTCGATTTCTTACACAGTGTAAACCTAGGATACCATATTGTTAGTTGGCTAAAAACACACAAATGGATATCATAAACGCATCTGACGCGTATATGGCTAGGATACCGGGATCCTAGCAATACATAGAACCGCGTCAGCTGCGTTTATGATATCCATTTATGTGTGTCTAGCTAACTAACAATATGGTATCCTATGTTTACACTGTTTAAGAAATCGGGCCATTGTACTGCACGGACAACCTCTTACAGCAATATTTAACCAAAATTCCTAATACATGACCTTCTAAGACTTGATTCTAACACCTCACCAACACTTTGGCGGACATTAGTGTTTTTAGGAAATTTCCATGTACAAACTGGCCAGATTGTCCATACAACAGTCCCCATGTCCTAAGATGCCTATTTTTTGGCCAAACAAATTATCTTCACATTAAATTCATACAGCAATTTTTTTTATCTCTGTAAATTGCAACCGGAAATAGTATATTCTGTATAAATTGTATATAGTAATGATAAGAGTGAACGCCTACAGCAGTCTGTTTTGTTGCTTTGTTTAACTGCTAAATGATTTATGTAATTGCCTCACGCTGTAGTGCGTAATAAATTATTCAAACAACAACAACAACAACTACATTCGAATATGGATAAACAGTGACACAGAAAACTGCAAAAACACATTATATAAATTTTTATATTATATCTCCTTATCGAGCAATGCTAAACTTAGACTTTTGGAATTTTTAAATTAATATGAATTTGGGGATATTTAACAAATTATGCCGAAAGACTGGTTGTTCGGTGTCCGACGTGAGGGTGGTAGGCCTTAGTTAGAATCGGTTCCTAATAGAATTAATGACAAGCCCTGCTTCCGTATTAACTCGTTATTATATTTTGATATTCTCTAGCTTGTACCCATTGCTACTGCTGAGTTGCCAGGGATTAGCAGATTATAAACGCCATTAATGACTATGCAATATTACTCGCAATTGTTCCGGTTTTACGTCACGGACTCCCTTTTCTACCAAGGGCTAGGACGGTTGCCTTCTTGCGAAGGACTTGTTTTGGCAGATATAATCGTTACCCTGAGTGCAAGCCCTTGCTAACCTTAGCCCGTGACGGGGCGCGAACCCTCGACCTGACGCCTCAGAGTTGCGGACGCTACCGCTTGAGCCACGGCGACTACAATAATATTGCTCGCAATGAAAAGGCAAAATTTACACCTTTTCGCCTCGGAACGAGACCGGACAGAACTCGAGTCCTTGGGAATGTGAGAACGGCATTTAGCCCACTAAGTTACGGAATCTTCTATCCATATCATTTTCCTCAGTTTCATGGTGTGTCATCCTGTCCTTTACTCTTATTGCTATTCTCCTCATTCGTATTTGTTCTTTCCTTTAGATACTTCCCCTCTCACTCTTATCTAATCCATTTTTTCAGATATCATGCAATTCACTTGTATCCTATCCTATTAGATATCCCATTCATTTTTATCCTATCCTTGTTTGAGATATTTCCCTCTCACATTTATCCTATCCTTCTTTTAGATACTGTCCCACACACTTTTATCCTATCCATCTATCAGACATTATCCAGCTCACTTTTATCCTATCCAGTATTATATATTATCACACTCACTTTTATTTTATCCATCTATTGGATATGATCGCACTCAATTTTATTCTATCCATCTATTAGATATTATCCCACTCACTCATATTCTATCCTCTAAGAAATCATCCCCCTCACTTTTATTCTCATCTTCTTTTAGATATCATCCCACTCACTCTTATCCTATCCTTCTTTTAGATATCATCCCAATCACTTTTATCAAATCCCTCTCACTTCCATCTTATCCTTCTTTTAGATACTATCCCACTCACTCTAATTTTATTCATCTATTTGATATTATCCTACTCACTTTTATCATATCCATCTATTAGATATCATTCCACTCACTTTTATCCTATCCTTGCATTAGATATTATCCCACATTTCTATCCATCATCCCTTTATCAGTTATCCCACTCACTTCTATTCTATCTATTTATCATATATCATCCCACTCATTTCTATCCTAGCTTTCTTTTAGATATCATCCATTTCACTTTTATCTTATCTCTTAGTTGCTATCCCACGTACCCATCCTAATCCTCTCCGCCAGCTTTCCTACCACTCAATCATATTCAATCATTTCCTCCTTTTCTATTTTATCTCTACTTATCACTATTCCAAATCTCATAATCTCTCTGAAAATCTCATTTCAATAGGCTTAAGAATGCTGTGTTCTTATTTATCTTTAACAATCTAATTACAGTATACCTATCACGACTACATGAACACGTGGCACAACTGAATCAAGTTCAGCTACGAAGGAAAATTGAAACGAAGATGAACTACACACACACCACACACACACACACACACACACACACACACACACACACACACACACACACACACACACACACACACACACACACACACACACAGATTGCAGTGATAGAAGCTCAAGGGCCGGTATTAGAGAACATCAACCTTACAGCCACAGAGGTATGCAAAGCGCTGATGGATTTAGATGTTCATAAAGCTACAGGTCCTGATGACATATCCCCTCATGTGCTTAAAAATGCGCAAACACAATATCAGTGGCACTAAGTATCATATTTAAGGAGTCACTGGAGTCGGGGGAGATTCCAAGATGCTGGAAACAAGCAAATGTGATACCTATCTTCAAAAAGGGGAGGAGGGATACGGCTCTGAACTATAGACCAGTTTCCTTGACCAGCATAGTTTGCAAAGTTATGGAGAAACTACTAAGGAAACATATCTCTCTTCACTTGGAATCCTTCAACTTTTTGTCAGTGAGGCAACATGGCTTCAGAGAAGGTAGATCAACAGTAACAAACTTATTAGAATTTTATGATGAGGTAAGTCAAATCTTACAGGAAAGAGAGGGCTGGGCAGATTGCATATTCCTAGACTTCCAGAAAGCGTTTGACACTGTTCCACATGGGAGACTTATTAGGAAGCTGCAATCAATGGCTAGAATAGGTGGAAATGTTTTGGAATGGATAAAAACTTACTTAGAAGGAAGGGAACAGAGGGTTAGAGTAAGACACTCAGTGTGTGAATGGAGAAGAGTTAGTAGTGGAGTTCCACAGGGTTCAGTTTTAGGGCCACTTTTGTTCCTTGTATATGTAAATGACCTACCAGAGTCTGTAAATTCATTCATGAATATGTTTGCAGATGATGCAAAGATTGTGAAGAAAGTAAAAAACGAGAACAATGGTAGAGAACTTCAGGAGGATCTAAATAATCTGCATGAGTGGTCAGAAAAGTGGCTAATGAAATTCAATACTTCAAAATGTAAGGTAATGAAAATGGGTACAAGTTCAAGAAGGCCCAAGCTTGACTACTCGGTGGCTGGAGTACAACTTCAAGAGACAGAAAATCAGAGAGATCTAGGAGTAAACATACTGGCAGATTTGTCTCCAGAAATACATATAAATGGCATAGTAAGGGCAGCATATGCATTCTTATCAAATGTAAGGGTAGCCTTCAGGCACATGGACAAGGAAATGTTCAGAAATATTTATGTAACCTATGTGAGGCCAAAACTGGAATATGCAGCCCCCTTTTGGAATCCGCACTTGAAAAAGCACATAGCTAAGCTTGAAAAAGTTCAAAGACATGCCACGAAACTGGTGCCAGAAATACGCAATCTCAGTTATGATGAGAGGCTGAGGGAATTAGACTTACCATCACTCGAAGCTAGAAGAGTGAGGGGGGATATGGTGACAGTCTTTAAATTCCTTCATGGTTATGATAGAGTGGATAGGGATCGATATTTTGATATGGCTGGCTCTAGAACTAGAGGTCATAATTTGAAGCTTCGTAAGAAAACTTCTTTGCAGGATGTAAGGAAATACTTTTTCAGTGTAAGAGTAGTTGATAATTGGAATTGGCTAAGCGAGGAGGTAGTTAATGCTATCTCAATCCATAGTTTTAAGGATAGGTATGATAAGTATCACTAAGTATCAAATGGAACCGATCAGGAGACGGGAAGATACGAGCTTTGGGCTCTTTCCCGTAAACACAATTAGGTAATCACAATTAGGTAATCACACAAACACAATATGGTCGGGGAAGGGTGGTAGAGGAACCCCGGGTGATGTACGAGGAGGAGGAGTGGCTGTTAGACGATTGACGCAAAAAGTCAAGGAATTGAAGACAATGGTAATAAACCTGGATGATGAAATTTGGAATGTGGATAGAGAAATGAAAGAGAATGAAACACTCAGAGAAGAAATAAGATTTTAGGATGAAGCAAACAAAACACAAGGGCAAAGAGAGAAAAGAACAAGAAAAACGAATAAAGAAGCTGGAAGGGGAGAAGAGTGAACTAGAAACCAGAATTTCTAAACAAGAAGATAACAACAAACAACTGAATGACGACCTGAATGAATTGAATGTTAGTTCGCTGCTCTCTTCTGAGAGAGACGAGATTGCAGCTTGGAATGTCCAGATAAACGAAAACATCAAATAGTTTAGAAAAGTTTCAGGAGCTGAATACGGGATATGATACCATGAAAACTTCCTTTGCTGATACACTGAAGGGGAATGTGGCAGTAAAAGAGGCTGTGAGGGTGGTGGGACTGGGAAATATACAAAAAGTTGACAATAAACAAATAGAAATAGAAAAAATGAAAGACGTTGTGATGGACAGGGCTAATCCACTGATTAAACAGGCACTTGATAAAGAGAAGACAGTGGTAATCTCGGGTATAAGCGAATCCCAGGAGCCAACATGGCAGGGGAGACTTGAATAAAATAAAGCTACAATTTTAGACCTGATAAGGAAGCTTGGAGTAGTATGTGGTCCTGAGGATATTGTTAACATTTACCAACTAGATAAAATGTAGAGAAATATTGATGAGGAAAAACAGCCTAAAAGACCTTCAAGAATTCAAAATATTGTTCATTAGACCATACAGAACACAGGAAGAGATGGAAAGGATCAGAAACTTCTTGCAAGAGCTAGAAGGTTAAATGAGGAAAGAAATGAAGAAGAGAAGAAAAATTTTCATTTCAGAGCTCTTCCAGACAAAGAGAAGATAATGATAGAAAATCGGGGGATGGGGCCTCATTAAGATTGTTATACACAAATGGTGATGGAATAGCTGATAAGGCAGTAGAATTAAATGATAGGATTCACAACAGTAAGGTAGATATAGTAGCAGTTACAGAGACTAAATTAAGTGAGGACATAAACAGTGTCACAGTTTTTCCTAAGGGCTTCAGAATATTAGGGATTAAAAGATCTGAGAGGGCTGGTGGAGGGATAGCACTGCTCATGAGTGAAAGGTTTCAGGTTGAAGAAATAAACTTTGTTATAGAAAGTGAGTTAAATGAATTTCTTGTTGCTCACATAAATACTGGGTCAGAGTGCATTATATTATCTGTTGTATATAACCCACCAAGGAATCAGCATAGGCTAGAAGTTTATGAGGAAAGTCATACAGGTACTGTTGAAGTCATAAACTCAGTTGTTAACATTGCATGGGAGAAAATGTAGGATTTTGACTACGGGACATTTTAATCATAGAGAGATAGAGGGGATAAAGAAATGATTACCTAATTAAAAAAGAGAAGTAGAGAGAGACTATGAAAGGGATATCACCAGGAAGGATAAAGAAAATCCCAAACTTTTCCACTGCTTCATCAGAGAAAAACTGTAGGTAAATGAACAGGTTTTAAACTTAAGAAAGCGGATGGAAGCATCAATGAGACGGATGAAGAGATCTGCAAAGCATTGAAAAAGAAGTTTCAGTCAGTATTTACAGTAGAAAATACCCCATCCCCTCAGATTGCAGAGGTAGAAGCTCATGGGCTGGTAATAGAGTATATGATCTCTTAAGCCACAGAGGTATACATAGCGCTGATGGAGATAGATGTCCATAAAGCTACAGGTCCTGATGATATATCCCCTTATGTACTTAAGAAATACGCTAATTCAATATCAGCGGCAATAAGAATCATATTTAAAAAGTTGCTGGAGTCAGGGGAGATTCCAAGATGCTGGAAACAAGCAAACGTGATACCTATATTAAAAAAGGGAAGGAGGGATACAACTCTAAACTATAGACCAGTTTCTTTGACCAGCATAGTTTGCAAACTTATGGAGAAACTACTGAGGAAACATATCTCTGTTCAGTTGGAATCCTTCAACTTTTTGTCAGTGATACAACATGGCTTCAGAGAAGGCAGATCAACAGTAACAAACTTATTAGAATTTTATGATTAGTTAAGCTGAATCTTACAGGAAAGAGAGGGCTGGACAGATTGCATACTCTTAGACTTCCAGAAAGCATTTGACACTGTACCACACAGGAGACTTATTAAGAAGCTGCAAGTAATGGCAAGAATAGGTGGAAATGTCTTGGAAGGGATAAAAACATTCTTAGAAGGAAGGGAACAGTGGGTTAGAGTACGACACTCAGTGTCTGAATGGAGAAGAGTTAGTAATGGAGTTCCACAGGGTTTAGTTTCAGCGCCACTTTTGTTTCTTGTATATGTAAATGACCTACCACAGTCTGTAAATTCATTCATGAATATGTTTGCAAATGATGCAAAGATTGTGAAAAAAGTAATAAATGAGAATAATGGTAGAGAACTATAGGATGATCTAAATAGTCTGCATGAGTGGTCAAAAAAGTGGCTAATGAAATTCAGCACTTCAAAATGTAAGGTAATGAGAATGGGTACAAGTGTAAGAAGGCCCAAACTAGGCTAATCAGTGGCAGGAGTAGAACTTCAAGAGACAGAGATTGAGAGAGATCTTGGAGTAATCATACTGGCCGATTTGTCTCCATAAATAAATATAAAAGGAATAGCAAGGGCAGCATATACTTTCTTAGCAAATGTAAGGGTAGCCCTCAGGAATATTGGCAAGGAAATGTTCAGAAATATTTATATAACCTATATGAGGCCAAAGCTTGAATATACAGCCCCATTTTAGAATCCGCACTTGAAAAAGCAAGTTGGTAAGCTGGAAAAAGTTCAAAGACATGCTACGAGACTGGTGTCAGAAATATGCAATCTCAGTTATGATGAGTGGCTGACGGAATTAGACTAACCATCACTCGAAACTAGAAGATTGAGGGGGGATATGGTGACTGTTTTTAAATTCCTTCATGATTATGATAGAGTGGTTAGGGATCGATGTTTTGATATGGCTGGCACTAGAACTAGAAGTCATCGTTTGAAGCTTCGTAAGAAAACTTTCTTGCAGGATGTAAGGAAGTACTTTTTTAGTGTAAGAGTAGTTGATAATTGGGGCTCTTTCCCATAAGCATAATTTGGTAATTAAACACACACACACAAACACACAGACATATATATATATATATATATATATATATATATATATATATATATATATATATATATATATATATATATATATATATATGAATCATATTTTACCCCGACCGGGACTCGAACCTAGGACTTATGATTACTAAGTCAAGGCGCTACCACTACACCACAGAAGTCCTAGGTTGGAGTCCCGGTCGGGGTAAAATATGATTCATGTTTTCACATATGTAATGTGCTTATATATATATATATATATATATATATATATATATATATATATATATATATATATATAAATATATATATATATATATTATATATATATATATATAATATATATATATATATATATATATATATAATATATATATATATATATATATATATATATAGTAAGGAAGCCCATCAGTGAAACAAAACTTATAAAACAATGCTATATTTCGGATCCTAAATAAGTTTGTACTTATATATATATATATATATATATATATATATATATATATATATATATATATATATATATATATATATATATATATATATATATATATATATACATATATATATATATATATATATATATATATATATATATATATATATATATATATATATATATATATATATATATATATATATATATATATATTCAAGTCCAAACCAGGGACAAAATATGATTCATGTCTTTACACATGTTGATGTGTTTATTTGAATAGATATACTGTGT
The DNA here is from genome assembly GCA_037179515.1 of Halocaridina rubra. Lineage (NCBI taxonomy): Eukaryota > Metazoa > Arthropoda > Malacostraca > Decapoda > Atyidae > Halocaridina > Halocaridina rubra. The sequence goes on along the minus strand of JAXCGZ010018960.1, from coordinate 23,612 downwards.
GTGATTACCTAATTGTGTTTACGGGAAAGAGCCCAAAGCTCGTATCTTCCAGTCTCCTGATCGGTTCCATTTTAGACTTAGTGATACTTATCATACCTGTCCTTAAAACTATGGATTGAGATAGCATTAACTACCTCCTCGCTTAGCGAACTGCAATTATCAACTACTCTTACACTGAAAAAGTATTTCCTTACATCATGCAAAGACGTTTTCTTACGAAGCTTCAAACTATGACCTCTAGTTCTAGAGCCAGTCATATCAAAATATCGATCCCTATCCACTCTATCATAACCATGAAGGAATTTAAAGACTGTCACCATATCCCCCTCACTCTTCTACCTTCGAGTGATGGTAAGTCTAATTCCCTCAGCCTCTCATCATAACTGAGATTGCGTATTTCTGGCACCAGTTTCGTGGCATGTCTTTGAACTTTTTCAAGCCTAGCTATGTGCTTTTTCAAGTGCGGATTCCAAAAGGGGGATGCATATTCGAGTTTTGGCCTCACATAGGTTACATAAATATTTCTGAACATTTCCTTGTCCATGTGCCTGAAGGCTACCCTTACATTTGATAAGAATGCATATGCTGCCCTTACTATGCCATTTATATGTATTTCTGGAGACAAATCTGCCAGTATGTTTACTCCTAGATCTCTCTGATTTTCTGTCTCTTTAAGTTGTACTCCAGCCACCGAGTAGTCAAGCTTGGGCCTTCTTGCACTTGTACCCATTCTCATTACCTTACATTTTGAAGTATTGAATTTCATTAGCCACTTTTCTGACCACTCATGCAGATTATTTAGATCCTCCTGAAGCTCTCTACCATTGTTCTCGTTTTTTACTTTCTTCACAACCTTTGCATCATCTGCAAACATATTCATGAATGAATTTACAGACTCTGGTAGGTCATTTACATATACAAGGAACAAAAGTGGCCCTAAAACTGAACCCTGTGGAACTCCACTACTAACTCTTCTCCATTCACACACTGAGTGTCTTACTCTAACCCTCTGTTCCCTTCCTTCTAAGTAAGTTTTTATCCATTCCAAAACATTTCCACCTATTCTAGCCATTGATTGCAGCTTCCTAATAAGTCTCCCATGTGGAACAGTGTCAAACGCTTTCTGGAAGTCTAGGAATATGCAATCTGCCCAGCCCTCTCTTTCCTGTAAGATTTGGCTTACCTCATCATAAAATTCTAATAAGATTGTTACTGTTGATCTACCTTCTCTGAAGCCATGTTGCCTCACTGACAAAAAGTTGAAGGATTCCAAGTGAAGAGAGATATGTTTCCTTAGTAGTTTCTCCATAACTTTGCAAACTATGCTGGTCAAGGAAACTGGTCTATAGTTCAGAGCCGTATCCCTCCTCCCCTTTTTGAAGATAGGTATCACATTTGCTTGTTTCCAGCATCTTGGAATCTCCCGCGACTCCAGTGACTCCTTAAATATGATACTTAGTGCCACTGATATTGTGTTTGCGCATTTTTTAAGCACATGAGGGGATATGTTATCGGGACCTGTAGCTTTATGAACATCTAAATCCATCAGCACTTTGCATACCTCTGTGGCTGTAAGGTTGATGTTCTCTAATACCGGCCCTTGAGCTTCTATCACTGCAATCTGAGGGGGTGGGGTATTTTCTACTGTAAATACTGACTGAAACTCCTTGTTCAATTCTTTGCAGATCTCTTCATCCGTCTCAGTGATGCTTCCATCCGCTCTCTTTTGCCTTAAAACCTGTTCTTTCACCTTCAGTTTTCCTCTGATAAAGCTGTGGAAAAGCTTGGGATTTTCTTTAGCCTTCCTGGTGATGTCCCTCTCATAGTCTCTCTCTGCCTCTCTCCTTTTACTTAGGTAGTCATTTCTTGCTCTTTTGTAGGTTTGCCAGGCATTTATGTTTTTTCTCCTCCTATACCTTTTCCAGCATTTGTCTCTCCACTCCTTAGCTCTTTTACACCCATTATCGAACCATTTCTCTCTGGCATGAATTACACCTACTTTGGTGACAGGTATGCAGCAATCTACTATCTTCCCATATTTCTCACAAAAGATGTCATACATTTCTTGTACAGATTTGTTGTAAAATAAGGTGCTCCAGTCAATAACTGCAAAAAGCTCATTCATTTTGATGTAATCTCCTTTCGGATAGTTCCTCCTCATGTCCTCAGTGCCTCTACTCTCAGGAAGAATATCTTCAATGATATACTCCATCAACAACACACAGTGGTCACTCTTTCCAATTGGTGGTTCATACTCAATTTTTTCAATATCCAACACATTATCTGTGAACACTAGATCAAGTAGTGATGGCTCATCCCCACCCCTGGCCCTTGTTGGTTCCATTACATGTTGGTGTAGGAAATTCCCTTGTACGCAATCTAGGAATCTTGCCCCGAATGAGTCCTCACCACTGTGTGGGTCAAGATTTATCCAATCTATCTCTTTATGATTAAAGTCTCCCATAATCAAAATCCTACATTTTTTTTCCCGTGCCATGTTAACAACTGAGTTTATGACTTCAATAGTACCTATATGACTTTCCTCATAAACTTCAAGCCTATTTTGGTTCCTTGGTGGGTTGTATACAACAGTTATTATAATGCTCTCTGACCCAGTATTTATGCGAGCAACAAGAAATTCCTTGAACTCACTTTCTATAGCCAAGTTTATTTCTTCAACTTGAATCCTTTCACTTATGAGCAGTGCTATCCCTCCACCAGTCCTCTCAGATCTTTCAACCCTTAGTATTCTGAAACCCTTAGGAAAAACTGTGACACTGTTTATGTCCTCACTCAACTTAGTCTCTGTAATTGCTACTATATCTGCCTTGCTGTTGTGAATCCTATCTTTTAATTCTACTGCCTTACCAGCTAATCCATCAGCATTTGTGTATAACAATCTTAATGAGGCCCCATCCCCTGATCTTCTGTCATTATCTTCTTTATCTCCCCTTTGTCTGGAAGAACTCTGAAACGAAAATTTTTCTTCTGTTCTTCATTTCTTTCATCATTTAACCTTCTTGCCTCTTGCAACAAGTTTTTGATCTTTCCCATCTCTTCCTGTGTTCTCTATCGTCTAATGAACACTTCTTTGAATTCTTGAAGGTCTTTTAGACTTTTTTTTCTCAACAATATTTCCCTACATGTTTCCCCTCTCTCAAAGGTTACTTTTGTTGGTCTCGGCTTTCCTTCCCTCGAATATTTACCTAGTTGGTGTATGTTTACAATATCCTCAGGACCACAAACTACTCCAAGCTTTCTTATCAGGTCTACAACCCTAGCTTTATTTTCTTCAAGTCTCCCCTGCCATGTTGGGTCCTGGGATTCGCTTATGCCTGAGATTACCACTGTCTTCTCCTTATCAAGTGCCTGTCTGATGAGTGGGTTTGCCCTTTCCATCACAACGTCTTTCATTTTTTCGATTACTGTCTCTTTATAGTCAACTGTTTGTATGTTTTCCAGTGCCACCACCTTTACAGCCTCTTTTACTGCCACATTCCCCTTTAGTGCATCAGCAAAGGAAGTTTTCATGGCATCATTTTCCATATTCAGCTCCTGGAACTCTTTTCTGAACTGTTCAATGTTTTCCTTAATCTGGACATTCCAAGCAGCAATCTCGTCTCTCTCAGAAGAGAGCAGTGAACTAACATCTAATTCCTTTAGGTTGTCATTCAGCTGTTTGTTTTCATCTTCTTGTTTAAAAATTCTAGATTCTAGTTGACTCTTTTCCCCTTCCAGCTTCTTTATTCTGTTTTCTAGTTCCTTTCTCTCCTGCCCTTGTGCTTTATTTGCTTCCTCCAAAGATCTTATTTGCTCTCTGAGTGTTTCATTCTCTTTCATTTCTCCATCCATATTCCGAATTTTATCATGTGTGTATGTGTGTGTGTGCGTGTATATATATATATATATATATATATATATATATATATATATATATATATATATATATATATATATTAAATGCCTCTTCTTATTGCCAGTAGTCTCTCTCTCTCTCTCTCTCTCTCTCTCTCTCTCCAGGGACGATACAGCAATACCAACACTAGGATAAGTCATACTTACAAACAAAACAGAGAAAGAAGGGATTATGATTATGTGCAAAGTCAAAGATATGGATGTTATAATTGTGGTGAGTTCAATCACCGCCAATCAAATTGTAGATTTGATCATAAAGTTAAATGTAATGTATGTCATGAATATGGTCATAAGAGTAGATTATGTAAAAATAATGATTATTATTAGAATCATGGCCAAGAAGACAGTGCCGATGTGAAAGTTACTTGTAAATATAATGATAGATTATCTGTCGTACATATAAATGCACAATCTCTGTTATCCCATATACTAGAAATTGAACATATGCTTGTACAAGAAAATATTGATGTTCTTTGCATTAGCGAATCATGGCTGTATCCGTCAATTAATAATGCTTTTATTAATATTCCTTCATATAATATTTATCGCTATGACAGTGGTAGAGGTGGAGGTGTATGCTTATATGTTAAAAATTATTTGAAGGCCACTGAACTAAATCTTGAAACTGAGAAGCACGAAGGAGTGGAAGATAAATGGATCTCTGTCCAACATAAAAAGTTTCCTTCTATTATCATAGGCTGCGTGTACCGCCACCCCAAAGCCCCGGTAACCTCTTTTAGCTATATTTTGGACGTTTTTAAGGAAATAATTTTAAAAAACAAACCAGTTTTTATATATGGCGATTTTAATGACGATCAACTAAAAAGAGAAAATAAAATGAGTAGACTTATTAAGAATTTAAATCTAGAACAGATTATAAATAAACCAACTAGAATCACTCCCACTTCAGTTTCCCAAATCGATCTAGTAATAACAAACTCCAAACATATGATAACTAAGTGTGACGTAATGCCAAGCCCTATAGCAGACCACGAGGAAATTGTAACGTCCCTAAATATTCGCAAACCAAAGAGACAACCAATCTTTAAAACATTCAGATGCTTAAGAAATTATTCACAAGAAAATTACTTTGTAGTTTACTTATGAATGAAGTACATAAATTAAATGAAATTCTATATACCGATAATATTAATACCCAAGTAAAAATTTTAACCAGTGTCTTATCATCATGTATAGATCGATGTGCACCACTCGTGACAAGAGAAATATTTCGTCCCCCCGCTCCTTGGATAACAGATGACATAAAAAACATTATGAAAGAAAGAGACAAACTACAAAATGAAGTAAAACTACAAAGAGATAATATCCCTTTAAGAGAAAAGTTTACAGAGCATAAGAAACAAGTAAAATCATTATTAAGCAACAGTAAGAAACAGTATTACAAAAATGAATTTCAAAACGCTAAAGGCAATATCTCTGATACATGGAAAATTGCTAAAACCATGCTTTCCAATAACTGTAATAAAAGTAGTAACATATCAATTATACCCGATGAGGTAGATGTAAGTGCTAAAGCAGAAGAGTTCAATAATTTTTTCGCGGAAGTGGGGAAAAAAACCTTTGAAAAAACAAAAAAAGAAATAATAAATGAAATCAATAATAGTAATGATGGTAAAAATAATGATGATGGTAGTAGTAATAATAATAGTAATGTTGATAATGGTGTAAATAATAATGATGGTGGTAGTAATGGTAATGATAATAGTGATGATGGTAGTAATAATAATAATAACGCTAATTTGGAAGAACATAGTGCATTCAATAGAAGTAATGATGTCTTTAACCCTACTACAGTAGATTGTAATACAGTAATCTTAGTAATAAAAAATCTGAAAGACTCTAATGCATATGGATCAGATGGAATTTGTTTTCGTTTTATTAGAGATTCATTATTTGTAATAGCATATTATCTGACGGTAATAATCAATACTTCCATAGTTACCAATATTTACCCAGATTTATGGAAAAATCCCCATGTAATTCCTGGTTTTAAAAATGGAAATCCTGACGACGTCTCTAACTATAGACCAATCTCTTTACTACCAATTTTATCAAAGATACTTGAAAAGATTGTTGCAAATCAGTTAAGTGAGTTTCTTGAAAAAAATAAACTTATTGCAAAAAGTCAACACGGTTTCAGGCCAAAATTATCAACTGAAACTGCCTTATTGAAAATATCAGATGAAATATACAAAAATATAGATAATAAGAAAATATCATTGCTACTACTACTCGATCTTTCTAAAGCTTTTGATAGCGTACACCATACCATCTTATTAGAAAAATGCAAAAAAATGAACATTGACCCAAGCTGGTTCGAGAACTATTTAAAAAACCGCTACCAGTCAGTCAGAATAAAAAATGTAGTTTCAAGTCGCAAGAAGGTATTGTTTGGGGTCCCTCAGGGATCGATCCTAGGACCTATACTTTTTCTAATATATGTAAGCGATCTAGTAAAATATTTACCTAACTGTTATGTCATTCAATATGCTGACGATACTCAAATCTTAATTGAAGGAGAAATTAATGATTTAGAAAATATTATTCGTAGAGCAGAAGAAATTTTGTATATGGCTAAACGTTATTTTCTAAAAAATGGTCTGTTACTAAATGAAACTAAAACCCAATCTATTCTTATCGGATCCAGACAATTGTTATCAGAAGTTGATGACAATCTTCATATAAATTTTAACGGTAATATCATTAAGCCAATGAACTCGGTAAAGAACCTAGGTGTCTATTTTGACCGTTACATGAATTTTGAAATGCATATAGATGAAATTTATAAAAAAGTAATGGGTACTCTAATATATCTAAATAGGGTAAAAGACTCATTTGAAACATCAACTCGTATAATAATTGTCCAGTCCTTAGCTATGAGCTTAATTAATTACTGTCTCAAAGTTTGGGGATGTACAAATAAGACTCAATTACAAAGAATACAAAAGTTACAAAACTTTGCAGCACGAGTGGCTGTTGGCAATGTAAGAAAATACGAGCACATCTCTCCTGTTTTAAAAGATCTAGAATGGATAAGGATTAGAGATAAATATGTTTTTGATATATGTACCTATGTTTTTAATATACTAAGAAACAATCTTCCTGATTGCTTGTATAATTTTTCTACAGTAAGCTCAGTTACCGGGTTAACTACCCGTCAAGGGGAAGATTTATTAGTACGAAGGTCTAAAACTGATATTGGCTCAAGAGATATAAACATTCGTGGACCTCATTTATATAATCAGCTTCCCAGAGAACTAAAAAATGCTGGTTCAGTGTATACTTTTAAATATAATCTTAAGAAGTTACTCTTAAAGGAAGATTTTACTTGTAAATTTTAATGGTACACTCATCTTTATGATTTGTTTGTTTTAGTATGTCTATATCGTACACCACAGATGTCTATCTGGAATATATATGTATCTTATTTAATACCCAATGTACATTGGAATAAAGGATTATTATTATTATTATTATTATTACTCTCTCTCTCTCTCTCTCTCTCTCTCTCTCTCTCTCTCTCTCTCTCTCTCTCTCTCTCTCTCTCTCTCTCTCTCTCTCTCTCTCTCTCTCTCTCTCTCTCTCCTCTCTCTCTCTCTCTCTCTCGTGACACCTTTAGGCTTACGAATACCTTCACGCACTGTGGCACAAGTGACAGAGCAGATCGAAAGTTATGGATTAAATCTGTTCCATGATTATACAGGTAATATTTCAATATATAGAGAGATTATACGAACTAGAAATATGACAAAACTTGGAACTTATTTTAGGATAAACATTAACATGAAAATAAATGAAATATATCATGTATAATTATCTTTAAAAGTTCAATTGGGAGTATCTCACTGCACATGGAAACACAACGCTGAATAATTTCCAGTTATTATAAATGAAAATTTGAAAAAAAAATAAGAAAAATACAGATTGAGAAGATAAATTTACTGCTAGAATAGTAGCCAATGGGGCTAGTGAGGAGTCGACGCCCGCCAGCTCTCTTAGAAGGATATGTGGAAATTACAAAACCACAATGAGTGACAAAACGGAATGGCATTTTCATTAGAAAAAAAAAATCAGTTATTTTAAAGCATGAAGACAGTACAAATTATAATAATAATAATAATAATAATAATAATAATAATAATAATAATAATAATAATAATAATAATAATAATAATAATAATAATAATAATAATAATAATAATAATAATAAATGACCTGCTTACACAAAGTAAAACAAAATCAAGACTTGGAGAATATAAATTTAATTACAAGTCGTGGACCACGTGCCTCATTTGTGTCAAAGAATTAAAGGCTCACTTCATTCTAAACTCTAGTCTTTGTTACCTTGATAGCTGAAAGGTACTTGAGCTGTTTTATTCATTCACATGTTAGGTGAAGTAGGCTGCAGTGAATATCACTGGTGACGGGCGCCAACATGGCACCAGGCGCCATACCTCCTTTGCAACTTTGGGAGATGAAATGAAGTAAGAGTCTATGTCAACGATATGTCACGACAAACAGTCACTCGTGTCAAGAGGATTAGTAGTGAGGCCAAGTATATTTCAAAACACAATACGTCAAGATATTTGTGTGTGCATATATATATATATATATATATATATATATATATATATATATATATATATATATATATATATATATATATATATATATATGAATCCTTCTCACGAAATGCACGCAAATGATGTAAGTATGATTAACTTGACTACGAAGGGAAAAAGGGAAACAACGAAGTACCGCAGCATTCACATACACACACACACAATATATATATATATATATATATATATATATATATATATATATATATATATATATATATATATATATATCAATCTTCAATGGTTACACTTTTTATAATGGGTATATAAGCGCCACTGTACTCCGTTGTGTTCATAGTCAAAATTATATATATATATATATATATATATATATATATATATATATATATATATATATATATATATATATATATGCAAATAAGCACATTACCACATGTTAAAACACAAATATATTTTACCCCGGCCGGGACTTAATCCAAGGACATAATTACTGAGCCAAGGCTCTACCAACTACACCACAGAAGGTCTTAAAAGGGAAACAAACCTTACAGCTATATCGGCTATACTAGGAATGAACGCATTCTATCTGAATGCCACTCTATTCATATTACAGTTTCCCCCAACCTCACTCGTGGCTTCGTCTAACAGAGAATTTCTGAGTAACAAAGGAAAGCTAAAAATAGAGGGAAAATGAAAACAAAATGGAAAAAAAAAATATGCAGTAGAATGCGCATAATTTTGAGAGGCTGAGTGCATTGTTCAAACAGGTAGTGTGTGTGTGTGTGTGTGTGTGTGTGTGTGTGTGTGTGTGTGTGTGTGGATTACCTAATTGTGTTTACGGGGAAGAGCCCAAAGCTCGTATCTACCCGTCTCCTGATCGGTTCCATTTTAGACTTAGTGATACTTATCATATCTGTCCTTAAAACTATGGATTGAGATAGCATTAACTACCTCCTCGCTTAGCGAATTCCAATTATCAACTACTCTTACATTGAAAAAGTATTTCCTTACATCCTGCGAAGAACTTTTCTTACGAAGCTTCAAACTGTGACCTCTAGTTCTAGAGCCAGCCATATCAAAATATCGATCCCTATCCACTCTATCATAACCATGAAGGAATTTAAAGACTGTCACCATATCCCCCCTTACTCTTCTAGCTTCGAGTGATGGTAAGTCTAATTCCCTCAGCCTCTCATCATAACCGAGATTGCGTATTTCTGGCACCAGTTTCGTGGCATGTCTTTGAACTTTTTCAAGCTTAGCTATGTGCTTTTTCAAGTGCGGATTCCAAAAGGGGGCTGCATATTCGAGTTTTGGCCTCACATAGGTTACATAAATATTTCTGAACATTTCCTTGTCCATGTGCCTGAAGGCTACCCTTACATTTGATAAGAATGCATATGCTGCCCTTACTATGCCATTTATATGTATTTCTGGAGACAAATCTGCCAGTATGTTTACTCCTAGATCTCTCTCATTTTCTGTCTCTTGAAGTTGTACTCCAGCCACCGAGTAGTCAAGCTTGGGCCTTCTTGCACTTGTACCCATTCTCATTACCTTACATTTTGAAGTATTGAATTTCATTAGCCACTTTTCTGACCACTCATGCAGATTATTTAGATCCTCCTGAAGTTCTCTACTATTGTTCTCGTTTATTACTTTCTTCACAATCTTTGCATCATCTGCAAACATATTCATGAATGAATTTACAGACTCTGGTAGGTCATTTACATATACAAGGAACAAAAGTGGCCCTAAAACTGAACCCTGTGGAACTCCACTACTAACTCTTCTCCATTCAGACACTGAGTGTCTTACTCTAACCCTCTGTTCCCTTCCTTCTAAGTAAGTTTTTATCCATTCCAAAACATTTCCACCTACTCTAGCCATTGATTGCAGCTTCCTAATAAGTCTCCCATGTGGAACAGTGTCAAACGCTTTCTGGAAGTCTAGGAATATGCAATCTGCCCAGCCCTCTCTTTCCTGTAAGATTTGGCTTACCTCATCATAAAATTCTAATAAGTTTGTTACTGTTGATCTACCTTCTCTGAAGCCATGTTGCCTCACTGACAAAAAGTTGAAGGATTCCAAGTGTGTGTGTGTGTGTGTGTGTGTGTGTGTGTGTGTGTGTGTGTGTGTGTGTGTGTGTGTGTGTGTGTGTGTGTGTGTGTGTGTGTGTGTGTGTGTGTGTGTGTGTGTGTGTGTGTGTGTGTGTGTGTGTGTGTTTTAATAGTGTTTAAGTGCCACAGTTACTACAATGCCTTGAGTGAGCGCCATCTTGTGAGTTTGTTTTAGAATTTTTGCTTGCGAGCTTTTCACAAGAAAACTGATTCTAAATGCTATGAAATGTATCTAAATTAAAAAAAATAATAATAATACTTTTACGCATTAGCATATTTTCGGGGAAATAACAGCCGTAGATGGCGAAAGAGATCCAGTGCACCATAAAAAGATGAATTTCATTTATGACTGAGACTTCCGAATAACGCGAGAAACACTATAAGAATCATTGAGATTAAATGGGAAGATTATGAACATCGAACATGCCTTGATCTTTAATAACCTATGTATAAGAGAAAATATTCAGATATTA
>JAXCGZ010018960.1:7500-10000 GCA_037179515.1 Halocaridina rubra | reverse complement strand
ACCACAAAATTATACACACCACATACTCCTTCATATTAAGTTTTCATGGTGATCAATACAGGTATATATTCATAAAAGAAAATAACCCTACCAGGCCTTAACCTTAAGACTTAAAATCAATTCCTCCTCTACGTATATCGGGGAGAAACCGCTGCAAAATCTAGTTAGGCTCAAATGGGCCAATTAAAAGTGTCTGGATGCGTTCCTTTTCAACCACATATATCCGGACTAATAAACGTTAATTACTTGGATACTGGAATCCAGTCTTGTCAGTTCTTAAATCTTGATGTAGAGTATCCGAAAATTATCTATACAACTTCTGTGTGCTATGTACAGTGCTTCAAAGAGTAGAGAAATTCTCATGTCGTTTACAGAGAAAGAATTTTTTTTTTTAACTTCATTGTACCAAGTTTGTTTGTTTGTCTTGTTTCACCTATAACTTGTACCAAGTTTTTACATTTTCTTTCCCAGATAAATCAATATGAAAGAACAGGAGGAAGCAAATTGGGTTGAATTGTGTACACGTCCGCGACAATGAGGCGCTAGGTCAAGGTTTCGCGCCCCGTCATGGTCTGAGGTTAGCAAGGGCATGCACTCAGGGTAAGGATTACATCTGCCAAAACAAGTCCTTCGCCAGAAGGCAACCGTCCTAGCCCTTGGTAGAAAAGGGAGACCGTGACGTAAAACCGGAACATCTTCTACCAAGTTTGTGTGGTTATTCTTGATGGTTGAAGATGTGGAAGTGTAATTCGTTGGTCGGTTAAAACTCCCGACATCACATCCTGTTATTTCTTTCTTTGATAGAGGAGTTCTGTTGTAATTACTTCTAAATCTTCGTTGGACTTGTGGGTCTGATTTGGTCTCATTAACCATTCAACACAATGTACTTTCTTCTGTGCATTTACTCTGGATTAGCTGGGATATATATATATATATATATATATATATATATATATATATATATATATATATATATATATATATATATATATATATAATTGGGAAAAGACAGATGGTTCAAACAAAACAAGCACACAAACTTGATACAAAAAATATATATATAAAAAAAACGTTTTTCTGCGATATGGCACAACACGAATATTTACACTGTGACAGACTATAATACCAAACAGAAGTAGTAAAGATACTTTCGGATAAATAACAAGCAGCTTTAATACTAGCCGAACACTCTTTTAGAGTGATATAAGTATATTAAAAAAACAAATAAATAAAAAGGAGGCGAGTCCTACTTAGAAAATAATCGAGGAAAAGCAGAGAAAAGCAAAAATAAATTGAAAAAAACTTTAATTTCAAAAAGAGATGTACAAAAGCAAGTGTGACATTTTTTTTTATGATAAAAGGCCAAAAATGATGCAAATAACATAAAGGGAAAAAATAAGATTACACTTGTCTATATGATTGTAGTCACCGTGGCTCAAGCGGTAGCGTCCGCGACTCTGAGGCGTCAGGTCGAGGGTTCGTGCCCCGTCACGGTCTGAGGTTAGCAAGGGCAAGCACTCAGGGTAACGATTACATCTGCCAAAACAAGTCCTTCACAAGAAGGCAACCGTCGTAGCCCTTGGTAGAAAGGGGAGTCCGTGACGTAAAACCTGAACAAACTTGTCAATATGATTATCAATTTGGTGAAAGAAAAATTGTTAAAAGTTAAATAAAAACAACAGAAAAAATATGCGATGGCTTTTCAGTATATTCAGGGTAAAATATATCCATTGCAACAAATAATAAGTAAAACAAAGGAAATAAATATATAAAATAGAATGTGTTGAAATCTGAAGGTATTCGCTGGAGATCAATAGATTGAAATAATCTGAAACTATCTCAAAATAAAAAAAAAAAAATTGGAAACAAGAGGCGTAAAAATGTACGTTTCTGCAAAATAGATCCGGAATCTTAAAAATATTTAATTAAAACTTCAACTTCTTCAGTTGACTGGTGCAATCAGCATTTTTCACATGAAAAAGATGTAAATATTGAAGGCTATATACGATAAAAGTATAATTAGATTAAATGAAAAAAAAAATATAGTTCACATTGAAAATAGAACAAATAAAAGATTATATATTTTCACTAGAGAGAGAGAGAGAGAGAGAGAGAGAGAGAGAGAGAGAGAGAGAGAGAGAGAGAGAGAGAGAGAGAGAGAGAGAGAGAGAGAGAGAGAGAGAGAGAGAGAGAGAGAGAGAGAGAGAATGTTAAGTTAGTCAATTAATTTGAGGATAAAAACACTATCATGTATCTGTTTCTCTTTGTTTTGTTTTCTTCGTGCCCAAGTCCAATGAGGCCAGGCTTTTTTTTCTGGTCCATCCTGGTGTAACACTAATTAAAATACTCACAGATAAAATATTTACGCATTAATTCAAAGATAAGAAGGAATCAGATTATTATTATTATTATTATTATTATTATTATTATTATTATTATTATTATTATTATTATTATTATTATTATTATTATTATTTTATTAAAGATATATATATATATA
>JAXCGZ010018959.1:122500-140000 GCA_037179515.1 Halocaridina rubra | reverse complement strand
TATATATATATATATATATATATATATATATATATATATATATATATATATATATATATATATAAATAAATATATATATATATGTATATATATATATATATATATATATATATATATATATATATATATATATATATATATATATATATATATATATATATATATATATATATATATATATATATATATATATATATATATATATATATATATATATATATATATATATATATATATATATATATATATATATATATATATATATATATATATATATATATATATATATATATATATATATATATATATATATATATATATATATATACATATATATATATATATATATATATATATATATATATATATATATATATATATATATATATATATATATATATATATATATATATATATAAGTGTGTGTGAGTGTATGTGTGTGTGTGTGTGTGTGTGTGTGTGTGTGTGTGTGTGTGTGTGTGTGTGAGTGAGATTACCTAATTGTGTTTACGGGAAAGAGCCCAAAGCTCGTATCTTCCCGTCTCATGATCGGTTCCATTTTGTACTTAGTGATACTTATCATACCTTTCCTTAAGACTATGGATTGAGATAGCATTAACTACCTCCTCGCTTAGCGAATTCTAATTGTCAACTACTCTTACACTGAAAAAGTATTTCCTTACATCCTGCAAAGAAGTTTTCTTACGAAGCTTCAAACTATGACCTCTAGTTCTAGAGCCAGCCATATCATAATATCGATCCCTATGCACTCTATCATAACCATGAAGGAATTTAAAGACTGTCACCATATCCCCCCTCAATCTTCTAGCTTCGAGTGATGGTAAGTCTAATTCTATCAGCCTCCCATAATAACTGAGATTACGTATTTCTGGCACCAGTTTCGTGCCATGTGTTTGGACTTTTTTAAGCTTAGCTATGTGCTTTTTCAAGTGTGGATTCCAAAAGGGGGCTGCATATTCAAGTTTTGGCCTCACATAGGTTACATAAATATTTCTGAACATTTCCTTGTCCATGTGCCTGAAGGCTACCCTTACATTTGATAAGAAGGGATATGCTGCCCTTACTGTGCCATTTATATGTATTTCTGGAGACAAATCTGCCAGTATGTTTACTCCTAGATCTCTCTCATTTTCTGTCTCCTGAAGTTGTACTCCAGCCACCAAGTAATCAGGCTTGGGCCTTCTTGCACTTGTACCCATTCTCATTACCTAACATTTTGAGGTATTGAATTTCATTAGCCATTTTTCTGACCACTCATGCAGATCTATTTAGATCTTCTTGAAGTTCTCTACCATTGGTCTCGTTTCCTACTTTCTTCACAATCTTTGCATCATCTGCAAACATATTCATGAATGAATTTGCAGACTCTGGTAGGTCACTTACATATACAATTAACAAAAGTGGCCTTAAAACTGAACCCTGTGGAACTCCACTACTAACTCTTCTCCATTCAGACACAGAGTGTCTTACTCTAACCCTCTGTTCCCTTCCTTCTAAGTAAGTTTTTATCCATTCCAAGACATTTCCACCTTTTCTAGCCATTGCTTGCAGCTTCCTAATAAGTCTTCCCATGTGGAACAGTGTCAAACGCTTTCTGGAAGTCTAGGAATATGCAATCTGCCCAGCCCTCTCTTTAATGTAAGATTCGGCTTACCTCATCATAAAATTCTAATGAGTTTATTACTGTTGATCTACCTTCTCTGAAGCCATGTTGCCTCACTGACAAAAAGTTGAAGGATTCCAAGTGAAGAGAGATATGTTTCCTTAGTAGTTTCTCCATAACTTTGCAAACTATGCTGATCAAGGAAACTGGTCTATAGTTCAGAGCCATATCCCTCCTTCCCTTTTTGAAGATAGGTATCACGTTTGCTTGTTTCCAGCATCTTGGAATCTCCCCTGACTCCAGTAACTTTTTAAATATGGTACTTAATGCCACTGATATTGACTTTAAGCATTTTTTAATTACATGATTGGATATATCATCAGGACCTGTAGCTTTATGAACATCTAAATCCATCAGCGCTTTGCATACCTCTGTGGCTGTAAGGTTGATGTTCTCTAATACTGGCCCTTGAGCTTCTATCTCTGCAATCTGAGGGGGTGGGGTATTTTCTACTGTAAATACTGACTAAAACTCCTTGTACAGTTCTCTGCAGATCTCTTCATCCGTCTCAGTGATGCTTCCATCCACTCTCTTAAGCCTTTAAACCTAATGGTTTTACGGTAAAGAGCCCCAAGCTCGTAACTTTCCGTCTCCTGGTCAGTTCCATATTGTACTTAGTGATACTTATCATACTTGTCCTTAAAACAATGCATTGAGTTAGCATTAACTACCTCCTCACTTCGCGAATTCTAATTATCGACTACACTTAAACTAAAAAAGTATTTCCTTATATCCTGCAAAGAAGTTTTCTTATGAAGCATCTAATTATGACCTCCAGTTCTAGTTCCAGCCATATCAAAATATTGATCCCTATCCACTTTGTCATGACCATGAAGGAATTTAAAAACAGTCACCATATGCCTCCTTATTCTTCTAGCTTCGAGTAATGGTAAGTCTAAATCCCTCAGCCTCTCACCATAACTGAGAATGTGAATTTCTGGCACCAGTTTCGTGGCATGTCTCTTAACTTTTTCAAGCTTAACTACTTGCATTTCAGGTGCGGATTCCAAAAGGGGGTTGCATATTCAAGCTTTGTCCTTACATAGGTTACATAAATATTTCTGAACGTGTGTGTAATTACGTAATTGTAATTACCGAATTGTGTTCACGGAAAAGAGCCCAAAGCTCGTATCTTCCCGTCTCCTGATCGCTTCCATTTTGTACTTAGTGATACTTATCATACCTTTCCTTAAAACTTTGGATTGAGATAGCATTAACTACCTCCTCGCTTAGCGAATTCTAAATATCAACTACTCTAACATTGAAAAAGTATTTCCTTACATCCTGCAAAGAAGTTTTCTTACGAAGCTTCAAACTATGACCTTTAGTTCTAGAGCCAGCCATATCAAAATATCGATCCCTATCCACTCTATCATAACCATGAAAGAATTTAAAGACTGTCACCATATCCCCCCTCAATCTTCTAGCTTCGAGTGATGGTAAGTCTAATTCCATCAGCCTCTCATCATAACTGAGATTGCGTATTTCTGGCACCAGTTTCGTGGCATTACTTAGAACTTTTTCAAGCTTAGCTATGTGCGTTTTCAAGTGCGGATTCCAAAAAGGGGGCTGCATATTCAAGTTTTGGCCTCACAAAGGTTACATAAATATTTCTGAACATTTCCTTGTCCATGTGCCTGAAGGCTACCCTTACATTTGATAAGAAGGGGTATGCTGCCCTTACTATGCCATTTATATGCATTTCTGGAGACAAATCTGTCATTATGTTCACTCCTAGATCTCTCTCATTTTCTGTCTCTTGAAGTTGTACTCCAACCACCGAGGTAGTCAAAGCTTGGGCCTTCTTGCACTTGTACCCATTCTCATTACCTTGCATTTTGAAGAATTGAATTTCATTAGCCACTTTTCTGACCACTCATGCAGACTATTTAGATCTTCCTGAAGTTCTCTACCATTGTTCTCGTTTCCTACTTTCTTCGCAATCTTTGCATCATCTGCAAACATATTCATGAATTAATTTACAGACTCTGGTAGGTCACTTACATATACAAGGAACAAAAGTGGCCCTAAAACTGAACCCTGTGGAACCCCACTACTAACTCTTCTCCATTCAGACACTGAGTGTCTTACTCTAACCCTTTGTTCCCTTCCTTCTAAGTAAGTTTTTATCCATTCCAAGACATTTCCACCTATTCTAGCCATTGCATGCAGCTTCCTAATAAGTCTCCCATGTGGAACAGTGTCAAACGCTTTCTGGAAGTCTAGGTATATTCAATCTGCCCAGCCCTCTCTTTCCTGTAAGATTCGGCTTACCTCATCATAAAATTCTAATAAGTTTGTTACTGTTGATCTACCTTCTCTGAAGCCATGTTGCCTCACTGACAAAAAGTTGAAGGATTCCAAGTGAAGAGAGATATGTTTCCTTAGTAATTTCTCCATAACTTTGCAAACTATGCTGATCAAGGAAACTGGTCTATAGTTCAGAGCCATATCACTCCTTCCCTTTTTGAAGATAGGTATCGCATTTGCTTGTTTCCAGCATCTTGGAATCTCCCCTGACTCCAGTGTCTTTTTGAATATGATACCCAGTGCCACTGATATTGAGTTTTCGCATTTTTTAGGTACATGAGGGGATATGTCATCAGAACCTGTAGCTTTATGAACATCTAAATCCATCAACGCTTTGCATACCTCTGTAGCTGTAAGGTTGATGTTCCCTAATACCGGCCCTTGAGCTTCTATCTCTGCAATCTGAGGGGGTGGAGTATTTTCTACTGTAAATACTGACTGAAACTCCTTGTTCAATTCTTTGCAGATCTCTTCATCCGTCTCAGTGATACTTCCATCCGCTTTCTTTAGCCTTAAAACCTGTTCTTCTACCTTCAGCTTTCCTCTGATAAAACTGTGGGAAAGCTTGGGATTTGCTTTAGCCTTCCCGTTGAAGTCCCTCTCATAGTCTCTCTCTGCCTCTCTTCTTTTACTTAGGTAGTCATTTCTTGCTCTTTTGTAGGTTTGCCAGGCATTTATGTTTTTTCTCCTCCTATACCTTTTCCAGCATTTGTCTCTCCACTCCTTAGCTCTTTTACACTCATTATCGAACCACTTCTCTCTGGCATGAATTACACCTACTTTGGTGACAGGTATGCAGAAATCTACTATCTTCCCATATTTCTCACAAAAGATGTCATACATTTCATGTACATATTTGTTGTAAAATAAGGTTTTCCAGTCAATAATTGCAAAAAGCTCATTCATTTTGATGTAATCTCCTTTCGTATAGTTCCTCCTCATGTCCTCAGTGCCTCTACTCACAGGCAGAATATCTTCAATGATATACTCCATCAACAACACACAGTGGTCACTCTTTCCAATTGGTGGTTCATACTCATTTTTTTTCAATATCCAACACATTATCTGTGAATACTAGATCAAGTAGTGATGGCTCATCCCCACCCCTGGCCTTCGTTGGTTCCATTGCATGTTGGTGTAGGAAATTCCCTTGTACGCAATCTAGGAATCTTGCCCCGAATGAGTCCTCACCACTGTGTGGGTCAAGATTTATCCAATCTTTCTCTTTATGATTAAAATCTCCCATAATCAAAATCCTACATTTTCTCTCCCGTGCCATGTTAACAACTGAGTTTATTACTTCAGTAGTACCTATATGACTTTCCTCATAAACTTCTAGCCTATTTTGGGTCCTTGGTGGGTTATATACAACAGTTATTATAATGCTCTCTGATCCAGTATTTATGCGAGCAACAAGAAATACCTTGAACTTATATAGCCAAGTTTATTTCTTCAACTTGAATCCTTTCACTTATGAGCAGTGCTATCCCTCCACCAGTCCTCTCAGATCTTTCAACCCTTAATATTCTGAAGCCCTTAGGAAAAACTGTGACACTGTTTATGTCCTCACTCAACTTAGTCTCTGTAATTGCTACTATATCTGCCTTACTGATGTGATTCCTATCTTTTAATTCTACTGCCTTACCAGCTAATCCATCAGCATTTGTATATAACAATCTTAATGAGGCCCATCCCCTGATCTTCTGGCATTATCTTCTTTATCTCCCCTTTGTCAGGAAGAACTCTGAAATGAAAATTGTTCTTCTCTTCTTCATTTCTTTACTCATTTAACCTTCTTGCCTCTTCCAACAAGTTTTTTATCTTTCCCATCTCTTCCTGTGTTCTGTATTGTCTAATGAATATTTCTTTGAATTCTGGTAGGTCTTTTAGACTTTTTTTTTCAACAATATTCCCCTACATGTTTCCCCTCTCTCAAAGGTTACTTTTGTTGGTCTTGGCTTTCCTTCCCTCGAATATTTGCCTAGTTGTTAGAATGTTTACAATATCTTCAGGACCACAAACTACTCCAAGCTTTCTTATAATTCTTATCAGGTCTACAACACTAGCTTTATTTTCTTCAAGTCTCCCCTGCCATGTTGGCTCCTGGGATTCGCTTATGCCTGAGATTACCACTGTCTTCTCTCTATCAAGTGCCTGTTTGATCAGTGGGTTTGCCCTTTCCATCTCAACGTCTTTCATTTTTTCGATTACTGTCTCTTTATAGTCAACTGTTTGTATGTTTTCCAGTGCCACCACCTTTACAGCCTCTTTTACTGCCACATTCCCCTTTAGAGCATTAGCAAAGGAAGTTTTCATGGCATCATTTTCCATATTCAGCTCCTGGAACTCTTTTATAAACTGTTCAATGTTTTCCTTAATCTGTGTGTGATTACCTAATTGTGATTACCTAATTGTGTTTACGGGAAAGAGCCCAAAGCTCGTATCTTCCCGTCTCCTGATCGCTTCCATTTTGTACTTAGTGATACTTATCATACCTTTCCTTAAAACTTTGGATTGAGATAGCATTAACTACCTCCTCGCTTAGCCAATTCCAATTATCAACTACTCTTACACTGAAAAAGTATTTCCTTACATCCTGCAAAGAAGTTTTCTTACGAAGCTTCAAACTATGACCTCTAGTTCTAGAGCCAGCCTTATCAAAATATCGATCCCTATCCACTCTATCATAACCATGAAGGAATTTAAAGACTGTCACCATATCCCCCCTCACTCTTCTAGCTTCTAGTGATGGTAAGTCTAATTCCCTCAGCCTCTCATCATAACTGAGATTGCGTATTTCTGGCACCAGTTTCGTGGCATGTCTTTGAACTTTTTCAAGCTTAGCTATGTGCTTTTTCAAGTGCGGATTCCAAAAGGGGGCTGCATATTCGAGTTTTGGCCTCACATAGGTTACATAAATATTTCTGAACATTTCCTTGTCCATGTGCCTGAAGGCTACCCTTACATTTGATAAGAATGCATATGCTGCCCTAACTATGCCATTTATATGTATTTCTGGAGACAAATCTGCCAGTATGTTTACTTCTAGATCTCTCTCATTTTCTGTCTCTTGAAGTTGTACTCCAGCCACCGAGTAGTAAAGCTTGGGTCTTCTTGCACTTGTACCCATTCTCATTACCTTACATTTTGAAGTATTGAATTTTATTAGCCACTTTTCTGACCACTCATGCAGATTAATTAGATCCTCCTGAAGTTCTCTACCATTGTTCTCGTTTTTTGCTTTCTTCACAATCATTGCATCATCTGCAAACATATTCATGAATGAATTTACAGACTCTGGTAGGTCATTTACATATACAAGGAACAAAAGTGGCCCTAAAACTGAACCCTGTAGAACTCCACTACTAACTCTTCTCCATTCAGACACTGAGTGTCTTACTCTAACCCTCTGTTCCCTTCCTTCTAAGTAAGTTTTTATCCATTCCAAAACATTTCCACCTATTCTAGACATTGATTGCAGCTTCCTAATAAGTCTCCCATGTGGAACAGTGTCAAACGCTTTCTGGAAGTCTAGGAATATGCAATCTGCCCAGCCCTCTCTTTCCTGTAAGATTTGGCTTACCTCATCATAAAATTCTAATAAGTTTGTTACTGTTGATCTACCTTCTCTGAAGCCATGTTGCCTCGCTGACAAAAAGTTGAAGGATTCCAAGTGAAGAGAGATATGTTTCCTTAGTAGTTTCTCCATAACTTTGCAAACTATGCTGGTCATGGAAACTGGTCTATAGTTCAGAGCCGTATCCCTCCTTCCCTTTTTGAAGATAGGTATCACATTTGCTTGTTTCCAGCATCTTGGAGTCTCCCCCGACTCCAGTGACTCCTTAAATATGATACTTAGTGCCACTGATATTGTGTTTGCGCATTTTTTAAGCACATGAGGGGATATGTCATCAGGACCTGTAGCTTTATGAACATCTAAATCCATCAACGCTTTGCATACCTCTGTGGCTGTAATGTTGATGTTCTCTAATACCGGCCCTTGAGCTTCTATCACTGCAATCTGAGGGGGTGGGGTATTTTCTACTTTAAATACTGACTGAAACTCCTTGTTCAATTCTTTGCAGATCTCTTCATCCGTCTCAGTGATGCTTCCATCCGCTCTCTTTAGCCTTAAAACCTGTTCTTTTACCTTCAGTTTTCCTCTGATAAAGCTGTGGAAAAGCTTGGGATTTTCTTTAGCCTTCCTGGTGATGTCCCTCTCATAGTCTCTCTCTGCCTCTCTCCTTTTACTTAGGTAGTCATTTCTTGCTCTTTTGTAGGTTTGCCAGGCATTTATGATTTTTCTCCTCCTATGCCTTTTCCAGCATTTGTCTCTCCACTCCTTAGCTCTTTTGCACCCATTATCGAACCGTTTCTCTCTGGCATGAATTACACCTACTTTGGTGACAGGTATGCAGCAATCTACTATCTTCCCATATTTCTCACAAAAGATGTCATACATTTCTTGTACAGATTTGTTGTAAAATAAGGTTCTCCAGTCAATAACTGCAAAAAGCTCATTCATTTTGATGTAATCTCCTTTCGGATAGTTCCTCCTCATGTCCTCAGTGCCTCTACTCTCAGGAAGAATATCTTCAATGATATACTCCATCAACAACACACAGTGGTCACTCTTTCCAATTGGTGGTTCATGCTCAATTTTTTCAATATCCAACACATTATCTGTGAACACTAGATCAAGTAGTGATGGCTCATCCCCACCCCTGGCCCTTGTTGGTTCCATTACATGTTGGTGTAGGAAATTCCCTTGTATGCAATCTAGGAATCTTGCCCCGAATGAGTCCTCACCACTGTGTGGGTCAAGATTTATGATCAAAGTCTCCCATAATCAAATTCTTATGACTTCAATAGTACCTATTTGACTTTCCTCATAAACTTCAAGCCTATTTTGGCTCCTTGGTGGGTTGTATACAACAGTTATTATAATGCTCTCTGATCCAGTATTTATGCGAGCAACAAGAAATTCCTTGAACTCACTTTCTATAGCCAAGTTTATTTCTTCGACTTGAATCCTCTCACTTATGAGCAGTGCTATCCCTCCACCAGTCCTCTCAGATCTTTCAACCCTAAGTATTCCGAAGCCCTTAGGAAAAACTGTGACACTGTTTATGTCCTCACTCAACTTAGTCTCTGTAATTGCAACTATATCTGCCTTACTGTTGTGAATCCTATCTTTTAATTCTACTGCCTTACCAGCTAATCCATCAGCATTTGTGTATAACAATCTTAATGAGGCCCCATCCCCTGATCTTCTGTCATTATCTTCTTTATCTCCCCTTTGTCTGGAAGAACTCTGTAATGAAAATTTTTCTTCTCTTCTTCATTTCTTTCATCATTTAACCTTCTTGCCTCTTGCAACAAGTTTTTGATCTTTCCCATCTCTTCCTGTGTTCTGTATTATCTAATGAACACTTCTTTGAATTCTTGAAGGTTTTTTAGACTTTTTTTCTCAACAATATCTCCCTACATGTTTCCCCTCTCTCAAAGGTTACTTTTGTTGGTCTCGGCTTTCCTTCCCTCGAATATTTACCTAGTTGGTGTATGTTTACAATATCCTCAGGACCACATACTACTCCAAGCTTTCTTATCAGGTCTACAACCCTAGCTTTATTTTCTTCAAGTCTCCCCTGCCATGTTAGCTCCTGGGATTCGCTTATGCCTGAGATTACCACTGTCTTCTCCTTATCAAGTGCCTGTCTGATGAGTGGGTTTGCCCTTTCCATCACAACGTCTTTCATTTTTTCGATTACTGTCTCTTTATAGTCAACTGTTTGTATGTTTTCCAGTGCCACCACCTTTACAGCCTCTTTTACTGCCACATTCCCCTTTAGTGCATCAGCAAAGGAAGTTTTCATGGCATCATTTTCCATATTCAGCTCCTGGAACTCTTTTCTGAACTGTTCAATGTTTTCCTTAATCTGGACATTCCAAGCAGCAATCTCGTCTCTCTCAGAAGAGAGCAGTGAACTAACATCTAATTCCTTTAGGTTGTCATTCAGCTGTTTGTTTTTATCTTCTTGTTTAGAAATTCTAGATTCTAGTTGACTCTTTTCCCCTTCCAGCTTCTTTATTCTTTTTTCTAGTTCCTTTCTCTCCTGCCCTTGTGCTTTATTTGCTTCCTCCAAAGATCTTATTTGCTCTCTGAGTGTTTCATTCTCTTTCATTTCTCCATCCATATGTGTGTGTGTGTGTGTGTGTTGTGTGTGTGTGTGTGTGTGTGTGTGTGTGTGTGTGTGTGTGTGTGTGTGTGTGTGTGTGTGTGCGTGTGTGTGCATAGTGGAATAAATAGGTGAATACAGAAGTGACTGAAAAGAATTAGGAATTTGATGTATGATTCCATATAGGTAATGTAGAGGCCTATGAACTGGCTCCAGTGCTTTGCCGTCTATTTCACCTCATACTGTCAACCAGTATCTATCCTTCATCTTGGAATCATGCTCTAGTTCAACCTGTTCCTAACAAAGGTGACCACGCTGTTCCTTCAAACTACCGAGCAATTGCCCTAACCTTCTTTATTCCTAGAGTTTTTGAAACTTTGCTCAATGCTCACTTCTTGAGATGCCTTGAATCTAACTCACTTATCTCCGATCATCAGTGCGGGTCAGAAAGGCAAAATCCACTGGTGACATCCAGTCCTAACTTACTTATGTATGGTTCTCTTCTCTGAGGAACTATGGGGAATCCTTTGTCGTCGCCCTTGATATCTCTAAGGCTTTTGAGAGAGTCTGGCACAAGGTTCTGTTGGCCAAACTCCCTTACCATGGCTTTACCCCCTCTTTCTGTTCATTGATTTCCAGCTCTCTTTCTGCCCGTTTTATATCTGTAGGTGTTGATGGTGCAACATCTAACCCTTTTTTTATTACCAGTGGTGTTCCACCGGGCTCTGTTCTTTTACCTACTCTGTTCCTTCTCTTCATCAATGAAGCTCTACAATCCCATCTTCCTCTCTTCTTCATGCCTTTGTTGATGATTCTACCCTTCACTTTTCCTCTGCCTTTTCTTCACAAACTTCATCTGCTACTCGTAATCAGTCTCGTGTCACTCTTTCTTCTACTCTCAACTCCAATTTGCAGAGGGTATCTGAGTGGGGCACTTATAATTTAGTTAAATTCAATGCCTCCAAGATACAGTTTTTGGCTATCTCTTTATCTTCTCCTCCTGATAACCCTATGGTTTTCGAAAGTAACAAGATTTACTCTCTTTATTTTATCAACATACTAGGAATCCATATAGCCTCTAACTTGTCTTGGAGGGATCACATAATCTAAATTTCTAAATCTTCATCCAAAAGATTGGGGGTTCTGTTTCGTTTTCGTCATTACTTTTTTCCTCTTTACAGTTACTTAAAATTTATAAAGGTCTTATCCGTCCCTGCTTAGAATACTGCTCACATATCTGGTGTACACCCCTTCTTCTTATACTTAACTCCTTAATAGGGTTGAATCTAAGGCAGTCAGACTCATTAATGATTCTTCTTTTACTTCTAATCTGGATTC
The DNA here is from genome assembly GCA_037179515.1 of Halocaridina rubra. Taxonomy (NCBI): domain Eukaryota; kingdom Metazoa; phylum Arthropoda; class Malacostraca; order Decapoda; family Atyidae; genus Halocaridina; species Halocaridina rubra. The sequence continues at coordinate 128,489 of JAXCGZ010018959.1, read as the reverse complement.
TCTCTCTCTTCGCCATTAGGTATCTTCCCTTTCTCTTTTCTATCGCTACTACTTCTATCGCTACTCTGATGAGTTGGCGAATTGCATCACTCCCCCACTGCCGAGGCTGCGTAACACCAGACAAGAGGCGTCATCTCACAGTTACTGTGTGGAGATATGTAGCTCGCGGATTGGACAGTGCAGCGACTGCTTCTTCCCATCTACCTCCAGACTTAGGAACTCTCTTCCACCTTCTGTCTTTCCTAATTTTTGTGCCCTATCATCCTTCAAGAAACAGGTGTATCATAATCTCAGTACCTAATCTTCCATATCTCTGGGTCCTCTGTACTTTGTTTTTTCAGACTGTCGTTTTCCTTTGTGTGACATCACCTCATCTCTGCCTAGTCCTTAATCTTTCTCTTTTCCTACATCTTGGTGTTTTCTCGTGCCTGGGCCTTTATAGATGAGGGCAGTTTTTCCTGCCCCAGTGTCACACTCATAAAAAAAAATATGAAAAGTATAGTGCAAAGAGGAGGGAAGCGGATGTGACATGAAGTAGATTATTGTGTGAGAATTTTGAAAGGAATGAGAAGATGTTTTAGAAAGGAAGTGAAAAGAGTGCAGAAAACTGAGCGTGATTGGGAGGAGGGTGAAAGGAGCAGATGGGCAATTATAAGTACACGAAATAAAGGTGACTGAGAGATGGGCTGACTATTTATAGAACTCCCAATTGAGGAAGATGATGGAGAGGCAGAGATTGTGGCTGAGGGATATGATTGAAGAATGCCAATGTTTTGTTATGAGAAGGATAATGAAATAAAAAAAAAAGATGAGGTACAATTGGCACTGAGAGCAATGAAAGCAGCAAAAGTACCAGATAGATGTGTGTCATAAAGAATTTTTTAAAAGGTGGGCGGCAGAAATAATATGGATGGTTTGGATGTTGAATGTATGTTTGAGGATAGGGAAGGGCCCAGTTGACTGAACTTGTGCATGTGTAATTCTAAATTTATAAAGGGAGAGGAGATAAGTATGTGTAGTAGTTTTAGAGGAATTAGTTTGTATTACTTCTATTATAATCATTTTTATTATTATCTTTACTATTATTATTATTATTTTCATTTTTATTATTATTATTATTATTATTATTATTATTATTATTATTATTATTATTATTATTATTATTATTATTATTATTATTATTATTATTATTATTATTATTTTCATTATAATTATTATTATTATTATTATTATTATTATTATTATTATTATTATTATTATTATTATTATTAGTAGTAGTAGTAGTAGTAGTAGTAGTAGTAGTAGTAGTAGTAGTAGTAGTAGTAGTAGTAGTAGTAGTAGTAGTATTTTTATTAATATTATTATTATTATTATTATTATTATTATTATTATTATTATTATTATTATTATTATTATTATTATTATTATTATTATTATTATTATTATTATTATTATTATTAGTAGTAGTAGTAGTAGTAGTAGTAGTAGTAGTAGTAGTAGTAGTAGTAGTAGTAGTAGTAGTAGTAGTAGTAGTAGTAGTCATAGCCATAGATTTTATTGCCAAATATTTAGTATACATACAGGAATAAATATGTACATTATATTCAGAGGCACTAGCCTGCTGAGCAAGAGCTCCTTGGCAGGCAGTTTAATATACATTTCACAAAATTTAAAGTATGACGGCAATAGTTAACAAAAGCTCCGATATAGCAATCTCATACTTATCTTGTAATAAAACAAAACAGTAGCATGACCTTAACCTGGACATAATGATACAGTAATACTGTATTAATTATTTACCAGCAGCTGCTTGCTTCTGCCTAGTAAATAAATGCTGTTTGAGTTTCTTTTTAAATAATGTTTTGCCAGTTATTGTTTTTAAATCTTCTGGTAATGCATTCCAACATTTTGGGCCAAAACAGTGAATAGAAAATTGGTACAAGGTTGTTCTCGGCTGTGGACATATCAAATTTATATTGTTAATTCTGGTTCCATGGTTGTGTTGAATAAATCTAAATAATTTTCTGTTATCAGTAACATCACTATGTATAATAATAAGATAGAAATATTGTATCAAGTAATTAAGCTTAAGCAAGTTTAGCTCCTTGAATAAAGAGGAAGTTGAGTCCTATTTTCCACTATATGTAATAGTTCTGATCAGTCTTTTCTGAGTTACAAATACCTCCCTTACAATTGACGGCCAAGTACAACCCCAGATGGACAAACAGTATATAATATGAGGATAACACAGGGAATAGTATATGCTTTTTAAGGCCTCATTTGTTATTTATGGCGAATTTTATACAAAATTCCAAACGTCTTGGACAGTTTTGAGCAGACAGATTGAATATGATATTTCCAACTTAAATTTTCATCAGTAATTACTCCCAAAACTTTCTTACAAGCAACTTTTTTAACTTCATACCCATTCATATTAACTTGACCAATATTGTGCACTACAGATCTATTTTGAAATAAAATAGAGTCAGTTTTGGAAACATATAGCTGTAATTTATTAACAGAGACCCAGTTGTTAATTTTTTCTAGTTCACCATATAAAACAGAATGCAAGTGGTCAAGGTTATTATCATGCAAGAGAAGGTTGGTGTCATCTGCATAAAGAATATATTTGAATTTATTACGGACATTGGAAATATCATTTATATAAACTAAAAATAACAATGGGCCAAGTATTGATCCCTGTGGTACTCCCCTCTCAATAGTTTGCAACAAAGATGCTTTCCCATTACAATATACGGCTTGTTTTCTATTTTTCAAGTAGCTCCTTAAATAACTGTAATGGTGTTCCCCTAATACCCACACAAGTAAGTTTTTCTATTAGTATATCATGGTCTAATGAGTCAAATGCTTTGGACAAGTCTAAGAAAACCCCTGCAACAAAGTTTTTATTTTCCAAATTTTGATAAACATCATTTGTAAAGTTCATTATTGCTTTTTCAGTGGTCTTATTATTACAGAATCCGTATTGATTTTCAGATAATAAGTTGAACTTTTCAAGGAATTCTTTAAGTCTGTGAACAATCGCTTTTTCAAACACTTTACTTAAAGACGGTAAGATAGATATAAGTCTAGAGTTATTTTCATCATCTACAGTGCCTGACTTAAATATAGGCATTACTTTAGCACTTTTTAGTTTGTCTGGAAAACATCCTTGCTGAAAACATAGATTGATTATGTGGGTAAGTGTGGTATCAATGTAATGGGCAGTCACCTGGAGTAGCTTTGATGGAATTTCATCATATCCCGACGCTGTATTTGGTTTTAAGGTTTTTATATATTTAGTGACTTCCTCCCTTGTTACAGGATACAAGTAAAACGAAAAGTCTGGTGGATTATTAAGAAACTGTCGGTGTGAGTTTTGTTGCACATTTTGTTGTTCCTGTGTTGGTTGTGATATAGTTAAGAAATGATTATTAAAGATATTAGCAGTGTGGTCATTATCATTTTATAATTTGATTTCCTTTGAATGATTAATTTGTTTTCATCCCATTAGACTGTTTATTGTATTCTAGGTGGACTTGCTGTTTCCTTGTTCCTTCTTAAGCTTATCCTGAAAATATCTATTTTTGCAGCTCGGAGTAGTGTTACTAATATGTTCCTGTAAGCTTTATATCTGGTTCCAAAAGACAAAGGCCATTTTGATGCAAGCCTTCCTAATCGGTGTTTTTCTTTGATACTATTTTTCAATCCTGCAGTTATGTGTGGGCATCTGTTGTTTTTATTATTTACAGTCGATTTTCTTAGAGGAAAGCAGTCTAGAAATTTATTTCTAAATGTACAGTGAAATTTATTAAAAGCTTCATTTGAATTATTTAGGTCAATGATATGTTGCAATTTTTCATGTGATATATCTCTATCAAATTAAGCTATATTATCATCAGAGTAATGTCTTTTTTTCTACATATGCATCAAATTTATGTTCTTCTCTTTTAAACTGAGTATACTGCGAAATGATCTGTTATGTCGGTGTACACTATGTAATTACTTATGTTGTCTTCAAGATTTGTGGTCCAGATATGATCGATTAGAGATGCACTATTTTCAGTTACTCTTGTAGGTTTAGTAGTTATTGGAAAGCAGCCACGTGAATACATTAAGTTTATAAAATCAGTTACTCTTTGATTATTTATTTTACCCAAATCTAAGCTCCAATCACCAAATAAATAAATAGTTTTGTACATTTTTCTTGCTGCAAAATCAAATACTTTAAGTAAAGCTTCAAGGAATTCAGGCATGTTCCCCTTTGGTGGTCTATATACAGATGCAAAGAAGCAATTTTCCTTACCGTTATGTACCTGTACACTAACACATTCAATGAATCGTTCCATCATACTGCACTCGTTTATAAAACTCGAGCTATACTTATTAGCTACATACATACATACACCTCCACCTTTCCTGTCTCTGTTCTGAGTGTACATTTTGTACCCTGTTATATTATACAATGATTCAATATCATTATCCAGCCTAGTCTCCGAAAAAAACATTATATCACATATATTATTTTCTGTTAAACATTTATCAACAAATATTTGAAGATTATTTGCAAGACTTCTAATGTTCATGCATAAAACCGAAAATGCATTAGATTTATTTAAATTTGAATACAGTTCATTTCAATATATATAAATTGAAAAAGTGTTGTTTGCATTTCTTATATTATTCAAAAGCAAATCTATTTCATTTTCAAGATAAAGTGGGTTAAATATCATCTTATCAAGCTTATTGATAAATAAATAATTGGAAGTACTTTGTCGTTGTTTGTTAGCCTTATAAGTTCATCGTCACTAATGGAATAGTATGGGAGGTATCTATTTACAGCCACGGTGATGAAATAAATTATACTACTTTTAGTAGTAGTACTAGTAGTAGTAGTATTAGTAGTAGTAGTAGTAGTAGTAGTATTAGTAGCATTAGTAGTGGTGAGTTGGCATTTATGAAACGACACAGGTTGCGAAAGAACCGGGAGGATGGGCAGTGGCACTCCAGCAGTGCCATCTGACCAATCGCTAGCTCCCTCGTCATTGATCATAAAGCAAAATAATCCCCTTATTGTTTCTTTTTGATGTCTGCTACCCCCAATTGGGGAAGTCATCCAAGGTAGATAGATAGATAGATTATTATTATTATTATTATTATTATTGTTATTATTATTATTATTATTATTATTATTATTATTATTATTATTATTATTATTATTATTATTATTATTATTATTATTATTATTATTATTATTATTATTATTATTATTATTGCTAAAGTAAGTATTATAACTATCATTAAAATTCTAATGTTTATGATAATAATCATTATTTCTAAATAGAAATAATATCAATTCCAAAAATAATTATAAAAATAATAATAATGATACTAGTAATAATAATAAAACTAGTAGTAGTAGTAATAATAATAATAATAATAATAATAATAATAATAATAATAATAATAATAATAATAATAATAATAATAATAATAATAATAATAATAATAATAATAATAATAATAAAAATAATAATAATAATGATAATAATAACAATACTGTTACTACTAGCACTGCTATTAATAATAAAAAAATAATTATATTAGTAATAATAATTATAATGATAATAATAATAATAATAATAATAATAATAATAATAATAATAATAATAATAATAATAATAATAATAATAATAATAACAATAATGATAATAATAATGATAATAACAATAGTAATAATAATAATAATAATAATAATAATAATAATAATAATAATAATAATAATAATAATAACAACAATAATAATAATAATAATAATAATAATAATAATAATAATAATAATAATAATAATAATAATAATAATAATTATAATAATAATAATAATACATAGGAATAACAATAATGATGATGATTATGATGACGATGCTGATAATAATAATAATAATAATAATAATAATAATAATAATAATAATAATGATAATAATAATAA
>JAXCGZ010018959.1:57500-117500 GCA_037179515.1 Halocaridina rubra | reverse complement strand
CATTCCACATTGCCTCTCTATCAACTCTATCATACGCTTTCTCCAGATCCAAAAATGCAAAATACACATTCTTACCCTTTGCTAAATATTTCTCACATAACTGCCTAACTATAAAAATCTGATCTATACAACCTCTACCTCTCCTAAAACCATTCTACAATTCTGCGATCACATTTTCTGTCTTATCTCTAATCCTATTAACCAGTATCCTACCATACAATTTTCCTACCACACTCAACAAACTAATACCCCCAAAATTACTGCATTCATACACATCTCCTTTACCTTTGTATAGGGGTACTATACAAGCAATCACCCATTCCACTGGCACCATTGCCAACATAAAGCATATATTAAACACTCTCTCTAACCATTCCAATGCAGTCACACACCCTTCTTTCAACATCTCCACTTTCACACCATCCATTCCAGGTGCTTTACCTGCTTTTGCTTCATACAATGCCATTTTCACCTCGTCTCTTGTAATCTCTCTCTCATTTTCATCTCCCATTGCTGGCACTTCAACACCCCCCACTGCCACTATAGCTGCCTCTCTATCTTCCTCAACATTCAGCAAGCACTCAAAATATTTTGCCCATCTTTTCCCTGCCTCGTTCCCTCTTAACATCTGTCCATTCACATCTTTCACTGTCTCTTCCATCCTCGATCCACCCTTCCTTACTCTTCTCACTTCTTTCCAAAACTTCTTTTTATTCTCCCCATATGACCTACTATACTCCAGTTCCCACCTAACATTTGCCAACCTCTTCTCTCCCTCTACCTTCTGCTTGGTTTCCATATTTTTCTTCCTATATCTTTCATACTTCTCCCTACTTTTACACTGCAGCCATCCCTCAAAAGCCCTCTTTCCACCACTTGCTGCCCCTCCTCATGCCACCTCCAACAAACCTCTTTCCACACACATCACTTGCATGTACCACAAATTAATTCTTTCATCAACCCCCATTCCTCCTCTAACTCCTCAACTTATCTTTCTTTCACCCTGTCATATGCCACTTTCAACCTGTCCTGATATTCCTGTCTCTTGTTTGGCTTTTTCAACTCTTCCATCTTCACCATTTCCCTTCTATATCTCCCCACTCTATTTCCCCATTCTTTTGTTATTACCACTTTTGCTTCAACCAAAAAATGATCAGTCATCCCAGCAGCTACACCACTAAATGCATGCACATCTTTCATACTACCAATCATGCTCTTTGCTACCAACACATAGTCCATCAATGCTCTTTCTTTCACTCTTCCATTTGCCACTCTCATCCATGTATACTTATTTATTAACTTCTTCCAGAAAAAACTATTACCTATCACCAACTTTTGCTCCACACACATATCTAACAGTCTCTCGCCACTCTCATTCCCACCTGGTACCCCATACTTTCCTAAAACACCTTCTACCTCTCCATCACCCACTCTGGCATTCAAGTCACTCAACACAACTACATAGTTCCTTCTATTCAGACCATCCACACACCTAGTTAACTCATTCCAGAATTCATCCTGCTCTTCCTCACTTCTCTCACATCCTGGCCCATATGCACTAACAAAAGCCCAACATTCCCTACCTATCCTAGCCCTCACCCACATCAGCCTAGATGGCACTTCTTTCCATTCCACTACCTTATTTACCATCCATTCACTCAGCAATAATGCCACACCTTCTCTTGCTCTCCCCCTTTCAACCCAAGACACCCTACCTGTCAACCACGCACATTTAGACACCCAAAGCTAGAGTTTGGGGAGAAGTTATTCTCCCCTCTACTCCCGTTCTTCTTTGACTTCTCGCAGGAGGTTAATACAAGTGGGGGATTCCTAGTCCCCTCGCCCCGTCCACATTTAGTCGCCTCTTATGACATGCAGGGAATACGTTGGGGCTATTCTTTGATGCTGTACCTGCCACCACAGGGCATTATAATAATAATAATAATAATAATAATAATAATAATAATAATAATAATAATAATAATAAAAATAATAATAAAATAATAATAATAATAATAATAATAATAATAATAATAATAATAATAATAATAATAATAATAATAATAATAACAATAATAATAATAACAATAATAAAAATAATAATAATAATAATAATAATAATAATAATAATAATAATAATAATAATAATAATAATAATAATAACAATTATAGGAAGGAGAAGAAGAAAAAAAGAAGACGAAGAAATAGACGGTACATTAAAACAATTGTCGCTTCTTAGGGTGAAAAGAGGAGAAAATCCTCAGTACTAGGGGAATGAGAGAGAAAAAAAATGTGAAAAGATCACGAGTAGACAGCATAAAGTGAAGGACAAGCAGGGGTGACCAACATGTGCAAAACTAAATGAAATAATACATACACACACATTGAGATATATATATATATATATATATATATATATATATATATATATATATATATATATATATATATATATATATATATATATATATATATATATATATATATATATATATATATATATATATATATATATATATATACAGTTGCTGTTAAAGAGATATAAAAATTTCATTTTTTTTTTAAATTTTCTCAATAGACCACACCGTCAAGACAGGGAAGGTTCTTGAAATGAGAGACTTTATATTTGAGTATACTTGTATTGTTTTTTCACATCCTAAGGAATGCGCAGCTGGCAGTATGGTGAGATTGCAATAGCTATCCTTTTGCGAGATATTTTAGTCTTTCTTTCTTTGGATAGGATAGGACAGGTGGGGGAAAAATAGTGACGGCATCGAGTGAACTCTCTTAGCCCTATTCAGGGTGTCATCACTGGTGAGAGGGGGTAAAGGATGGGAAGGATTGGAGGGATAAGCACGAAATTTAAGGAAGTAAGAGATGAATAGAGAGGGGCAAACCCTCGTGCTAATATATTTTAGTCAGTTTGCACAGTTGTCTCCCTTGTCTCGTAGGAGTCTGAATAAAGTTCATCATTGTCAAACACAGGAAAAGGCTATGAGACATTCTTATTGTCGTTCCTTGTAAACTCACAGTCCTTTTTGATGACTAAGCTGGAATGATATGAAAAATCTTTGCATTACTTACCTAAGTTTTTTCTAGTACTTTGTAGGGATCCAGGTATAGCTTATTCTAGCGATTAACATTCTATACATAGACTCAATCACATATATTAATTTCATGTCTCTCTACTATGTCTTATGTTATAATCCCTTGCATACCTCTCCTCCTTTTTGACTAGTATGGCCGTGGTCAACTCTTATGTCTTTTTGTCATTATTAATTACGAATGTTCTTGGGATCTCAAGGTCATATACCGGCAACAGCTTTTGCAGGGTGAAGGTGTCCCAAATGAGCTTTGGGATCTCTATCAACACTAAGATATATAGGGGGTTCTCCAACTGACTACTGATATGAGAAATTGAGAGTTTGTTCAGTGTATATCAATTTCAAATTCCATCTTTATGGCCAGAGGCTACGAGCTGTTGCAATAGCGTTGGGATAGAGGCATTTCTTCTCCCCACTAACCCGTTTGCTTGTGATCTGTATATTTGCACTGCAACATGATTCACTTTGGCCAGTTTTCATAACTGCTAAAACCTCATTTATAAATTCGCGTCCATCATCAATTAACAATTTCACTTGTAAATCCCACAACCAGGGTGAATTGGTGAAGGGATACTGCTACTGACACAATGCTTTTATTCGGCATTGCTTGTGTAAAGATGAGCCTTGTACATTCATCTGTGAGGACGTATATATACATATATATGACCATCATACAAGCGGGGTAGGTGCATACTAAAATGTTATGGACTAGCTCCCACTTGAAACTGCAGCTAGGCCATATCCGGGCAGGAGGGATAGTATTAAGTTGATTCTCGAAACATTTACATAAAACACATCCCTTAATGTACATAACATCGTCATCGTACATACCCTACCAGTAAAATTGTGTGCTTATTAGCCAATGAGTCTTTTCTACTCCCATATGGCCTGCAGTGGAGATTCATGACACAGCAAAAGGGCATAACTTTGAAACCTTTTAGGGAGTACCACTACCAATCCCCCCTCTTCCCTCTTCCTTCTAAAAACTCGATACAATATTCCTCCCTCAATTACAAAATTATTAACTCTATGCAAGATTCTTGATGGGACTTCACATGGTTCCCCACGCAGGTATTTCTGTACTTCTCCCGAGACTATATCCTTCCTTGTCTTGTTCATTACCTAGCTTCTCTCGATTCCATCCACATGCAGCTCCATCTCTTTCACCCACTTCGTTCGCACCCTTTCCCTTACTATCTCCTATACCCACTTTATTCACTCTCTCCCTCTTTCTCTTTCTCTCTCTCTCTGTCTGCTGCCTCCTCAATCACCCTCCAGTCACTGCGCACATCTCTCCCCCCATCACTATGAGGGAGTGTGTGGGTGTTTTCTCGATCTACTGGTCTGGTGATGGTGAAATATTTAAAGGGCCCGCACGTAGAAGTCCCTCGAACAACTGGGGTTCACTGTCCTAGAACATATCTCTCCCCCCATCGGCTGTGTGATGACATAGAAGAGTATATACCTTTACACCCTGGCTTAGGGCATCAACTACCTTATTTCCCTTCCTTGGTACGAACTTAAATCCTCTAATCGAACTGCATTAGGCTAAGTAACCAGCAGGAGAGTCTCTGATTATTCAATGTGTTTGCATACAAGTATTTGAAGGGCAAATGATCAATGCAAATTACCAGTGGATTTTCTAAGAGACTGTTCACACAATGAGTTTTTAACTATGCTGTTGGATATGCGTTGTGGCATTTTCAATGTTTGTTTATGGAATCATTCTCACGTAGCTGCCGAGGTTGTTAGGTACCCCTCACATACGCGCGGTTGGCAGGCGTATGGAGATACATACAAATGAATGTCATCATTCACACATAGCTGTGAAATGCGCGTTTTGAAGACAGCAGGTGCCATCATTAGCTGTATTCCAGATAATGAGAAAAGAGACTATGTGTTACCATGTCAACTTTGGTCGCCACGTGGACTGACCCCGTAATGAGTCATACACGCATACCATTGCATCGCTGGCCATTGTTAGATGCCATTAACATGAAGAAAATAAGTGGATCTACAATTCGGTGGCAGCCGCTGTCCAAAGCGTTTCATGTGAATGATTACAGCGTTAAACATGAAGGTGGCCACCCTGGTTAAAAACGCCCTTTATGAACAGACCCTTTGACGAAATACTTGAATTTCTCTACCACGAATATGATGCTAGCGCTTCCCATTCCATTGTCGCTTATCGTTTTTCAGTATCTGTTAGCCCTCTGGAAAAGAAACTAATAGGAAAGTCATTGTCCTCATCATATATCTGGAATACCACTCCATTAACTGCAACATCAGAGGCATCACACGTATTATAGAATTCTTGATCGAACTTATAATAAGTGAGCTCCTGAGTAACAAACAAACAAACAAACAAACATTTATTTCCATTTTGTACAATGGTTATTCAACATTAATAGTAACTTATAAGTAGACATGTAATTAAACTAATAAATAAGAGGGTTAGACATATAGTTAAATTAAATGTAGCTTTCATAGAAAATAATAATGCTGCAATAAAAATGTTAACAATAATGTTAATAATAAAGTAGTAAGTATGCCACTAGATACAGGATCGTTATTATCGGCATCATTTCCATATTTGTTTTCTTACAATGAGAATAATTAGTTCTTAATGAGCAGCAACTATTTGTCCAAAAGAAACCTATATAGTTTGCTTTTGAAAGCTGTGAAGGAGGATGCATTTTTAAGATGCTCTGGAATATTATTCCAGAGTGTTGGCCCTTTGATAGTGATCATCTTTGAACCTGCTTCTGTTTGTTCTGTGAATAAAGAGCTCACTGCTCTGTCTTGTGTTGGTTCCCCTTATATCCCTGACTGTTTTTAAATCAAATAGCCAGCTAGGATAATGATGGTCCAAAATTTTGAATACAAAAACATAAATAGCATAAGCGACCTTATTTTCTGCCCGCAGCCACCCAAGTTTATTGAGAGTTTTGCTTAAAGCTTTAAACGCGGATCTGTATTCAGGATTCCAAGTGATTTTATGCACATTTCATAACCTACCTATGGGCCTAGTGAAGGCCAGGCATTTATGAATAAACTTACAATAATTCGAGCAAAGTCCGAGGAAAGACCTAATACCTTTGCAAATTTGGGGTTAAAAAATACTTTTTATGACATTATCTTATCATATAAAACTGCCACTCCCGCAGCCAACACTCGGTGGCCTAAGTACATAACATCTGCCATAAAAAACTGACACCTAGGTAATTTTTCTTTGTAAATACTCTTCCTCAAGGCCTCTCTCTCTCTCTCTCTCTCTCTCTCTCTCTCTCTCTCTATATATATATATATATATAATATATATATATATATACTATATATATATATATATATATATATATATATATATATATATATATATATATATATATATATATATATATATATATATATATATATATATATATATATATATATATATATATATATATATAATATATATATATATATATATATATATATATATATATATATATATATATATATATATATATATATATATATATATATATATATATATATATATATATATATATATATATATATATATATATATATATATATATTAAGTTTTTTATATGTATCTACAGCGCACAAAAATATATTTCTGTTATATATTATGCAACTCGGATTAATTTGTGGTAATGATAAGTATATTACAATCATTACATCTACTTGAAGATCAATTCAGTATTCTATAAAAAGACAACAACAGAAAAATAAGCAAAGAAAGTGTGCTACATGTTTAAGTATTTCTTTACTAGCCTTTTTGAGGATTGTCTTTTTTAGATTTCATCATGTTTTACAGCATATTTTTAATGTTTTCAAGCTTATTAAAGGTAATATAATACATGAGTTAGGTTAGGCTAACAAAGTTAAGATTAGAATTTCCTACTCACAATGACTAATCATTATCCTTTAAAAAAGAAATAAAAGGCTTTAGTTTTCCAATCATCAAAACGAATGAAGACAATTAAATAATAGTTCTGTTTTTCCGATAAAAACAAGCCTCTTCCGACTTGGTTGTTAGTTCAACAACTTGATGATGCTCAATACTTATCGACGTGTTGTAATTTAGATCTTTAACAAAAACTAATTATACGCAATGGATTGGCGTCATTTCAATGTTGTTTAGTCTACGAGATTACTAATTTGTTCACAAGGGAATAACATTACTTCATTGCAAAACTTTGTTTGCACTCCATACGCTTTGATTAGACAGGATATATTTTCAAAATTGTAAATGATCCATGTCGGTGTATATTCCTAACTATATTGTTTAATGATTTTCAAGGAGAGTTCTGTGGTAGTAAATCCCCAATTTGTATTTATTTTTTTTTACACATAACTTTTCTTAAAATTATGTATGTATTTGATGTTTACAATATCATTTCACGTGTGCGTGTTTGTGTGTGTGTGTGAGTGCTTGTGTGTGTGTGATTACCTAATTGTGATTACCTAATTGTGTTTACGGGAAAGAGCCCAAAGCTCGTATCTTCCCGTCTCCTAATCGGTTCCATTTTATACTTAGTGATACTTATCATACCTGTCCTTAAAACTATGGATTGAGATAGCATTAACTACCTCCTCGCTTAGCCAATTCCAATTATCAACTACTCTTACACTGAAAAAGTATTTCCTTACATCCTGCGAAGAAGTTTTCTTACGAACCTTCAAACTATGACCTCTAGTTCTAGAGCCAGCCATATCAAAATATCAATCCCTATCCACTCTATCATAACCATGAAGGAATTTAAAGACTGTCACCATATCCCCCCTCACTCTTCTAGCTTCGAGTGATGGTAAGTCTAATTCCCTCAGCCTCTCATCATAGCTGAGATTGCGTATTTCTGGCACCAGTTTCGTGGCATGTCTTTGAACTTTTTCAAGCTTAGCTATGTGCTTTTTCAAGTGCGGATTCCAAAAGGGGGCTGCATATTAGAGTTTTGGCCTCACATAGGTTACATAAATATTTCTGAACATTTCCTTGTCCATGTGCCTGAAGGCTACCCTTACATTTGATAAGAATGTATATGCTGCCCTTACTATGCCATTTATATGTATTTCTGGAGACAAATCTGTCAGTATGTTTACTCCTAGATCTCTCTCATTTTCTGTCTCTTGAAGTTGTACTCCAGCCACCGAGTAGTCAAGCTTGGGCCTTCTTGCACTTGTACCCATTCTCAATACCTTACATTTTGAAGTATTGAATTTCATTAGCCACTTTTCTGACCACTCATGCAGATTATTTAGATCCTCCTGAAGTTCTGTGTGTGTGTGTGTGTGTGTGTGTGTGTGTGTGTGTGTGTGTGTGTGTGTGTGTGTGTGTGTGTGTGTGTGTGTGTGTGTGTGTGTGTGTGTGTGCTTTTCTGTGTGGGGGTGTGTTTGTGTGGGGGTGTGTATGTATGTGTATGTGTTGATGATTAAAGATTTAATAAGGATATTGAAACAAATTAATTTATGAGTCAGTAATAGATTTGATTCATCAGTGGGATGACAGATTATAGACTTGTCCACCTTACCATAGAACCATAGTTCGAGCCTGCTTTGTTCTATGGTAAAAAAGTGAAATGTTCACATGGAGTATGTGGGTAGGAGAGTAGTGGCGTGTGTCATTACTTACACCCGGACACTTCCGCATACATAATAAGTAAACCATTTCCAATGGATCATATATGAAACGTGCATTGCACTTGGTAATTTTTAAAGTATCTTTAAAGAACAATATATTGCTTAATGTGCAGTTATAACGCTACCATGTAAGTAAGTAGATAAATATATCAAGAAGTAAATATATAAACTTCTATTTTGTCGTTTTATGTGTTACAATTACTTCCCATTCAAAAGGATAAGAACACTGACTGGGGCTACCGGATTAAGATGAAATACACTTGCTAATATCTCGAGGCTGGTTACAGTAGACAAATTCCTCACTTAAAGGCTTTTGTATTTTATCATTCAGCTCATGCGGCCCCTTATACCCAATATATATGTACACACACACACACACACAGATATATATATATATATATATATATATATATATATATATATATATATATATATATATATATATATATATATATATATATATATATATATATATATATATATATATATATATATATATATATATATATATATATATATATATATATATATATATATATATATATATATATATATATATATATATATATATATATATATATATATATATATATATATATATATATATATATATATATATATATATATATATATATATATATATATATATATATATATATATATATATATATATATATATGTATATATATATATATATATATATATATATATATATATATATATATATATATATATATATATATATATATATATATATATATATATATATATATATATATATATATATATATATATATATATATATATATATATATATATATATATATATATATATATATATATTTATATATATATATATATATATATATATATATATATATATATATATATATATATATATATATATATGTGTAGTCGCCGTGGCTCAGTCGGTAACGTCTCCGACTCTGAGGCGTCAGGTCGAGGGTTCGCGACCCCGCCACGGTCTGAGGTTAGCAAAGGCATGCACTCAGCGTAAGGATTACATCTGCCAAAACAAGTCCTTCGCAAGAAGGCAACCGTCCTAGCCCTTGGTTGATAAGGGAGTCCGTGACGTAAAACCGGAACTGATATATATATATATATATATATATATATATATATATATATATATATATATATATATATATATATATATATAT
This sequence comes from Halocaridina rubra, assembly GCA_037179515.1. Lineage (NCBI taxonomy): Eukaryota > Metazoa > Arthropoda > Malacostraca > Decapoda > Atyidae > Halocaridina > Halocaridina rubra. Next base: position 107,566 of record JAXCGZ010018959.1, on the reverse strand, counting down.
ATATATATATATATATATATATATATATATATATATATATATATATATATATATATATATATATATATATATATGTATATATTAATGTGATATATTTATGTATATATTTATGTATATATTATATATATATATATATATATATATATATATATATATATATATATATATATATATATATATATATATATATATATATATATATATATATATATACATGCATACCTGCTCAGGAGGGATAGCACTGCTCATAAGTGAGAGGATTCAAGTTGAAGAAATAAACTTGGCTATAGAAAGTGAGTTCAGGGAATTTCTTGTTGCTCGCATAAATACTGGGTCAGAGAGCATTATAATAACTGTTGTATACAACCCACCAAGGAACCAAAATAGGCTTGAAATTTATGAGGAAAGTCATATAGGTACGATTGAAGTCATAAACTCAGTTGTTAACATGGCGCGGGAGAAAAAATGTAGGATTTTGATTATGGGAGACTTTAATCATAAAGAGATAGATTGGATAAATCTTGACCCACACAGTGGTGAGGACTCCTTTGGGGCAAGATTCCTAGATTGCGTACAAGGGAATTTCCTACACCAACATGTAATGGAACCAACAAGAGCCAGGGGTGGGGATGAGCCATCACTACTTGATCTGGTGTTCACAGGTAATGTGTTGGATATTGAAAATATTGAGTATGAACCACCAATTGGAAAGAGTGACCACTGTGTGTTGTTGATGGAGTATATCATTGAAGACATTCTTCCTGAGAGTAGAGGCACTGAGGACATGAGGAGGAACTATCAGAAAGGAGATTACATCAAAATGAATGAGCTTTTTGCAGTTATTGACTGGAGAACCTTATTTTACAACAAATCTGTACAAGAAATGTATGACATCTTTTGTGAGAAATATGGGAAGATAGTAGATTGCTGCATACCTGTCACCAAAGTAGGTGTAATTCATGCCAGAGAGAAATGGTTCGATAATGGGTGTAAAAGAGCTAAGGAGTGGAGAGACAAATGCTGGAAAAGGTATAGGAGGAGAAAAAACATAAATGCCTGGCAAACCTACAAAAGAGCAAGAAATGACTACCTAAGTAAAAGGAGAGAGGCAGAGAAAGATTATGAGAGGGACATCACCAGGAAGGCTAAAGAAAATCCCAAGCTTTTCCACAGCTTTATCAGAGGAAAACTGAAGGTAAAAGAACAGGTTTTAAGGCTAAAGAGAGCGGATGGAAGCATCACTGAGACGGACGAAGAGATCTGCAAAGAATTGAACAAGGAGTTTCAGTCAGTATTTACAGTAGAAAATACCCCACCCCCTCAGATTGCAGTGATAGAAGCTCAGGGGCCGGTATTAGAGAACATCAACCTTACAGCCACAGAGGTATGCAAAGCGCTGATGGATTTAGATGTTCATAAAGCTACAGGTCCTGATGACATATCCCCTCATGTGCTTAAAAAATGCGCAAACACAATATCAGTGGCACTAAGTATCATATTTAAGGAGTCATTGGAGTCGGGGGAGATTCCAAGATGCTGGAAACAAGCAAATGTGATACCTATCTTCAAAAAGGGAAGGAGGGATACGGCTCTGAACTATAGACCAGTTTCCTTGACCAGCATAGTTTGCAAACTTATGGAGAAACTACTAAGGAAACATATCTCTCTTCACTTGGAATCCTTCAACTTTTTGTCAGTGAGGCAACATGGCTTCAGAGAAGGAAGATCAACAGTAACAAACTTATTAGAATTTTATGATGAGGTAAGCCAAATCTTACAGGAAAGAGAGGGCTGGGCAGATTGCATATTCCTAGACTTCCAGAAAGCGTTTGACACTGTTCCACATGGGAGACTTATTAGGAAGCTGCAATCAATGGCTAGAATAGGTGGAAATGTCCTGGAATGGATAAAAACTTACTTAGAAGGAAGGGAACAGAGGGTTAGAGTAAGACACTCAGTGTCTGAATGGAGAAGAGTTAGTAGTGGAGTTCCACAGGGTTCAGTTTTAGGGCCACTTTTGTTCCTTGTATATGTAAATGACCTACCAGAGTCTGTAAATTCATTCATGAATATGTTTGCAGATGATGCAAAGATTGTGAAGAAAGTAAAAAACGAGAACAATGGTAGAGAACTTCAGGAGGATCTAAATAATCTGCATGAGTGGTCAGAAAAGTGGCTAATGAAATTCAATACCTCAAAATGTAAGGTAATGAGAATGGGTACAAGTGCAAGAAGGCCCAAGCTTGACTACTCGGTGGCTGGAGTACAACTTCAAGAGACAGAAAATGAGAGAGATCTAGGAGTAAACATACTGGCAGATTTGTCTCCAGAAATACATATAAATGGCGTAGTAAGGGCAGCATATGCATTCTTATCAAATGTAAGGGTAGCCTTCAGGCACATGGACAAGGAAATGTTCAGAAATATTTATGTAACCTATGTGAGGCCAAAACTCGAATATGCAGCCCCCTTTTGGAATCCGCACTTGAAAAAGCACATAGCTAAGCTTGAAAAAGTTCAAAGACATGCCACGAAACTGGTGCCAGAAATACGCAATCTCGGTTATGATGAGAGGCTGAGGGAATTAGACTTGCCATCACTCGAAGCTAGAAGAGTAAGGGGGGATATGGTGACAGTCTTTAAATTCCTTCATGGTTATGATAGAGTGGATAGGGATCGATATTTCGATATGGCTGGCTCTAGAACTAGAGGTCATAGTTTGAAGCTTCGGAAGAAAACTTGTTTGCAGAATGTAAGGAAATACTTTTTCAGTGTAAGAGTAGTTGATAATTGGAATTCGCTAAGCGAGGAGGTAGTTAATGCTACCTCAATCCATAGTTTTAAGGACAGGTATGATAAGTATCACTAAGTCTAAAAATGGAACCGATCAGGAGACGGGAAGATACGAGCTTTGGGCTCTTTCCCGTAAACACAATTAGGTAATCACAATTAGGTAATCACATACATACATAAATACATACATACATACATACATATATATATATATATATATATATATATATATATATATATATATATATATATATATATATATATATATATATATATATATATATATATATATATATATATATATATATATATATATATATATATATATATATATATATATATATATATATATATATATATATATATATATATATATATATATATATATATATATATATATATATATATATATATATATATATATATATATATATATATATATATATATATATATATATATATATATATATATATATATATATATATATATATATATATATATATATATATATATATATATATATATATATATATATATATATATATATATATATATATATATATATATATATATATATATATATATATATATATATATATATATACTATATATATATATATATATATATATATATATATATATATATATATATATATATATATATATATATATATATATATATATATATATATATATATATATATATATATATATATATATATATATATATATATATATATATATATATATATATATATATATATATATATATATATATATATATATATATATATATATATATATATACATATATATATATATATATATGTATATATATATATATATATATATATATATATATATATATATATATATATATATATATATATATATATATATATATATATTATCAGTGTGCAAAAGCGTTCCCAACTGTACTATACCACTGAAGCCCTTACCTAAGAGAATTCTTCTTCTCTTATTGTTTTAGTGTTATAGTTAGAAATAAAAGAGAAACTGAGTCTCTCAGATTGGATGCCATGATTTGTATGGTAAGATGCAACGAACATATATTATGAGCTAAAAAGGTTGTAAAATTACAGAAATAGAATTAAAGTACATTATCCCATTGTACAATTCCGATGTCATATATTCATTCTTGCAAGTTTCATAGGTGGAACGCTGGTTCAAAACCTGAGTGATCTGAGAAAGGAATATCTATCTGGAGAACGATGAGTGACATTCCCCGGATAGTGAGACTATGGTCAAACAAGTCCTGGGAAAAGATATTACGAAACAGGACGTGTAACTAGCAGTTGACTGGCAAATGAGGGTCACCACAAGACTGCCTCCTTTTTCCTGTATCTGGCGGCTGGGACGAATCTTGCAGTGTGAAAGTTCAGAGTTTGGTAGCTAGTAGTATGCAAGCTTACCTTAAGGGTGTATCTCACTGAACGGCAAATGTTATTGAACTTTGCAAGTTTGGGGTTTTGGCAGGGTTCGTAAAAGGTTGTAAAACAGTTCATAAAAAGTTTTTAGGGTCGCAAACAGTTTTTCTTGACGCAAAGGAATTTGAAACGTGCTCAAAATTTCTTTGCAAATTCATTTTTTTATAAACAGTTGCAAACGTTTACAAAGCAGTTGTAAGTATTAACAAACGGTTGTAACACGTGTTGCTAAAGTTCTTTTGGGTTCGCCAAGTAGTGAACACTAGTAACTGTGGGGGAGTCATTCTCTCAACCAGCTCATGAAATAAGTCAGGCTTCACTCTAAGAAAGTTCTTGAAGCTCTTGACATTTCTCCCTCAATTAAAAAATTATTAATTCTATGCAAGATTCTAGAAGGGACTTCACATGGTTCCCAATGCAAGTATTTCTTTACTTCACCCCGGACTAAAGACCTGTCTACTTCATTAATGAGCTTCTGTCGACTCCATCCACAAGCAGCCCCCCCTCTCTTTCACCCACTTTATTTGCACCCTCTCTCTCACTCTTTCCTCCACCTACTTCATTCACTCTCTCCCTTTCTCTCTCTCTCTGTCTGCTGCCTCCTCAATCACCCCTCCATTCACTGCGCACATCTCTCCCCCCATCACTCTGAGGGAGTGTGTGGCTGTTCTCTCGGTCTGCTGGTCTGGTGGTGATGAAATGTTTAAAGGGCACACACATTGGAGTCCCTCGCTAATCTGGGGTTCAATGTCCTAGAACACCTCCCCCATCGACTGTGCAATAGCATAGGAGAGCATACACCTTTACACCCAGGCTTAGAGCGTCAACTACCTCATTTCCCTTCCACCAAGGAACTCAAACTCTGTAATCGAACTGCAGTAGGCTAAGTAACCAGCGGGATCAATACAAATTACCAGTGCATATCCTAAGGTCCTGTTCACACGAGGCGTTCTTAACTTGCATTTGGAGTTGCGCTGTCGCCTTTTCGATTTTTGTTTATGGAATCATTCACACATAACTGCGCTTGGCAGGCATGTCAAGATACATAAACATGAATGTCATCGTTCACACAGAGTGATGAAACGTTTGTTTTGGGGACAGCAGGTGCCATCATTTTCTGTATGCCAGCCAATGAGAAAAGAGACTCTGTGTTACCATGGCAACCCTGGCCGCCACGTGGACCGATCCCTGAAATGAGTAACACACACATCATTTCATCGCAAGCCATTGTTAGATGCCTTTGACATAAAGGAAAAATTTTTATCTATCATTTGGTGGCAGGCTCGGTCTATAAAGCCTCGTGTGAATGATTACAGCCTTAAGCATGGCGGTGGCCACCATGATTAAAAACGCCCAGTGTGAACAGGCCCGTAGACAAAATACTTGTATTTCTCTAACACGAACATGATGCTAACGCTTCCCATTCCATTATCATGTAACGTCTTTCAGTGTCTATTAGTGCTCAGGACACAATACTTATAGGACAGTCATTGTCCTCATCACCTCTCTGGAATACCACTGTGCCAACCGCAATATCATAGGCATCACATGTGGTATAGAATTCTTGATCACACATTAAAGCATTGTTTAAAGCTTTAAACGCAGATTCGTATTCAGGAGTACATGTGTTTTTATGCGCATTTTGTAACCTACCTGTGGGCCTGGTGATGTCCGGGTAATTATGAATAAACCTACAATAGTACGAGCAAAGTCCAAGGAAAGACCGAATAGCTTTGCAAGTTGGGGTCAAAAAATTTCTTTTTTAGCTTTAATTTATTATTTAAAACTGCCACACCCGCAGATGACATGCAGTGGCCTATGTACATAACGTCTGCCATAAAATCTGACACTTAGATCATTTTTCTTTGAGAATACTCTACCACAAGGCCTCTAAACTCAAAATAAGGTTTCAAACGTGCTCCTCGATCGTTTTCCCAATGATGAGCATATTGTCTAAGTATACTAGCATGGCATTTCCAATGAGGTAAATGAGTACTGCTGTCACAAGGCTGCTACAATGACTAGGGCATTCTTTAATTAAAAGGGCAAATGATGGTATTCATAGAGCTTGTTCTTCATGGAGCAAGTGGTCTTGGTTCTATTACTCTTGTTTAGGACTACTTGGTGGTATCCAACAAGTAAACAGAGTGTAGTAAAGTACTTAGCACCACTAAAATTAAATAATACATCCTCTATTACAGGAAGGGGAACCTATCACCTTCAGTGACTACAATTAATTTCCGGAAATTAACACATAATAGGAGATTACCATTCTTCTTTACTACAACAATGGAGCTATGCCATGGGCTCTAAGATTATTTAAGCACTCCTTTTTTTCGGGGTCATCTACCATACTCTCTGGTTTATCCTTGTATACTACTGGGGTTCGATAGGCTCTTACAAAGGTGGGGGCATAATTACGGGTGTTAATTTCAAAAGTCATAAGGATGCATTCCTCAAGGGGTCTGAGTCAAGGGAAAAAATTTCATAATATTCAGCCATGAGGTCAGTCATGAAAGTAGTAGGTTCAACGGCACTCAACTTCCCTGCTAATGCCCGCAAGTTTGCAATGTTTTCCCTGTTCTTTACGACCCCATTTACATTAACGCTATAGTACTGACTTATTTCATCAACTTTGTCAATCGTCATGTTTCTAGGAATAATTCAAGGGACAGGGATGAACGCTCTCGATTGTTTCTTCTTGATGAGTCATGATATAACTATTCATCACGGCCTTCAGAAAGCATGCAGACACTGAAGTGCTAGAGGAACAAGCAGCTACCTTCTTATCAATTATTTTCACTGTAATTCTTACCCGCTTATTGACAGTAGTCACTCCTATTTATACCATGTCCTCAAACCCAATAATTACCTTTGCTCTTCAATCCCTAATCAAAGTAACATAAGAATAGAACATCTAAATTTAATTGAATACCCTTCAAAAGCAATTACTGGTTTTACCACCTATTTAATGCAGACAAAATTAGGAGTATCGCTACTTCAGCAGTTATTAGTACAGAACTATCAATATTAGTAATGGGTTTAGATGTGATACTTCTATTAAATAATGACACAGCATAACCTGTGTCCAACAAAGGAAAATGGTGGTGTCCACCGACCTCAATTTCTATTAAATACCCCATTACTCTCTAGGCATTACCTGCAAGTACTTAGCTTTGATTGGAATGTGTCTCTGTGATGTCGACTACTTCTAGTGCTGGGGAGGGTGCTACCCTTGCTTTGATCGATGATTTCCTCTCCACTAGCGTCGATCAAACAGCGAAGATATTTTTGGTATTGATATACATCGTGGGGCATACTCTCAGTGAGGCAGTTCAGCCTTATGTGTCCAGATCCCAAACAGTTAAACCAGGTTTCACTTAGTTGCGACGTTCTTAGACACTTATCGCCTCTATGCCCCAGGCCATGGCATTTCCCACATCTTTCCTCTTCTGTACCTAAGGTTCTTGATCATGGCCGTAAACCAGGGTGGCTTTCAAACCAGTACAACAGCCTCCTCAATATTTCCAGAATCGTCTCATTTGAGTTCAGCAAAAACTGACACCTGGTTGGAATAATGTTTTGTAAAGCACATTTCACTGTGCTATGGTGCACATCAGTGTCATCAGTGATACCACTCACCTAGTTCATAAGCAATTCTATCCCCTTCACATACCGACTTAATTGTTCCTCGGGTCTTCTGCCGTAGTTCTTTATTTTACTCAATAATGTCTCATCTGACTGACGCACGATGAAATACTTCAAAAACCACTCTTTGAATTCCTCCCAATTCCTTATTTTTGACCACTAGTCTTCCCCATTGCATTGGGCGCTATCCCTGTGCACCTCTGAACCACTTCGCTAATGCCATACTCATCCGTCCATTTTGTGCTTCTCATTCTTAGTGATAGCTGTTTGAGGGATTCTGTTGCAGGGGACATGGATCGATGTTCGAGGCCATTTATGTTGGCTCCGTCAAAGTATATCTGACAGTCTTCGGCTTGGGGCATTTTTCCAACAGGGCCATGAGGGTGGGGTGAAACTTCCTGCACTTCCTTTTTCCATATTCGAATCGGGTTTCCTTTAGGGGCGGCAGGCTGTTCATCATGGTTAGTCACTAAGCGTGGTGTGAATTTCTGCCATTGCTTCACTCATGTGATCTCCTCTCCTAATGAGACATCACTCTTGATATCGGCTGCTATGTCGCGTCCGTCAACATCACAGCGAACCGCTTCCATTCTCCCTGACAATGAAGTCACACAGCTTACTGTCAGGTGCCTCTTAATGCCTCTTCCACCTTGATGACTCTGCAGATCTTTTCCTCCTCTGGCATAGACACTAGAGTTGACTTATAATCTTCCATCTTCAATACTCTCTTCTTGGACATGTGCATTTCCACTGGCATATAAAATAATTATCTTCTTGATGTTTCTGGCATGGCATCATACTTTGCTTCCTCCAACAAAGTGCATTACTTCTATTTTTGTCAGGGTTTTGAATGGATGGGGGAAGAACATTCGAGAAAGAGTAACAATAACTTTATTTGGAAGATACACAGATCCTGTAGGCCTTATTGCCCTTGGGCTTTATAAGATGTTGTTCTTTAAAGCTAGTATCTCATTGGGCAGCGAATGCTGACAAACGTTACGATTTTCAGATTTGCAAACTTTTCTGTTGAATGTTGGAGAAAATTCTGGGTTCACCTCTGTTATTAGCAACATTTAGCGACATTGGCCCAACAATTAGCAACATTCACATGAAAGTTTGTGATAGTGTTTGCAAAAGACAGTTGCAAACAGTAACGACTGCTAGCAAATGTTAGCGGCAGTGGTTGCGACGATTAGACTATTTGCCACTCTTTTACCATAGTTTGGGAATGTTTGGGACCTTTTGCAAACTCCAGGTAATATACCAGGCTAATGTCAGGCAAATATTTGAATTGTTGGACCCAAGCCTATTGAAAAGGTGAACAAATCCCTCCCAGCATTCAGATTTCTCCTTACCACTGTGGAAGACTGAGCTGAACACTTGTCTCAGAAAACTTACCTGTAGATGTGCTAATTATAGATGATAGAAAATATGGATTTCCAGGTTACGGAAATGAAGTTATGTCAAGGAAAAGGCCAAAGTGCTGCTGCCCTTCAAGGAGAATTGCTGTGTCTAGCTGTTGCAGCTATCCTGCAGCAAAAGAGAAGAAAGAATAGGAGGAAAAAGAAGAGGAAAAACAAGAAATATAGTAGAAAAACAAGGCTGTTTGGGTGCGAGAGTGCTTGCTTCAGAGGGCAGCAGTTACATGATGGGAATGTCATGAGCTTCAAGAATTTTCTCATAGTGAAGCCTGACCTGTTTCATGAGCTAATTGAGAGGTTGACTCCCCACGGTTGCTAGTGTTCACTACTTGGCGAACCCAAAAGAACTTTAGCAACACGTGTTACAACCGTTTGCAAATGCTTACAACTGTTTTGCAAATGTTTACAAAAAAAAATTGCAAAGAAATTTTGAACACGTTGAAAATTTTTTTTGCGACATGAAAAACTGTTTGCGCTCCTAAACACTGTTTGCGAACTATTTTACAATTTTTTACAAACCCTGATGAAACCCACAAATCACGTTTGGAAACATTCGCCACTCAGTGAGATACACCCTTAAGGAAAGCTTGCTTATTTCTAACTACCAAACTCTGAACTTTCATCCTGCAAGATTCGTCCCAGTCGCCAGATACAGAAAAAAGGAGACAGTCTTTTGGTGGTCTTTAGACCAATTATTTGCCAGTCAACTGCTAGTTAAACTTCCAGCTTCATAAAATCATTTCCCAGGACTTGCTTGACCATAGTCACAGTGTCCGGTAAATGTCACTCACCGGTCTCCAGGTAGATGTCCCTTTCTCAAGTTTCTCAGGATTTGACCCATTGTTCCTCCTATGTAACTGGTAAAAATAAATATAAGACATCGGCATTGTACAATGGGATAATGTACTTTAATTCTATTTCTGTAATTTTACAGCCAGTTTACCTCATAATATATTTTCATTGCATGCCATACCAATCATAGCACCAAAATCTGAGAAACTCAGTTTCTCTTTTATTTCTAACTATACCACTGAAAGAATATAAGAAGAAGAATCCTCTCATGCAACTGCTTCAATGGTAGAGTTGGCAGCGCCTTTGCACACTGATAATGTTTCTTAGGGTTGATTCCTGTTCAGAGGCAATACATGTTTTTTGTTTTCAGATACAAGTATAATAGTTGGTTTACTTTATCATTGTTGATGTCTGGTCTGCATAATATGAGATTTGAATTAAATATATATATATATATATATATATATATATATATATATATATATATATATATATATATATATATATATATATATATATTATATATATATATATATATATATATATATATATATATATATATATATATATATACATATATATATATATATATATATCATACATATATATATATATATATATATATATATATATATATATATATATATATATATATATATATATATATATATATATATATATATATATATATATATATATATATATATATATATATATATATATATATATATATATATATATATATATATATATATATATATATATATATATATATACATATATATATATATATATATATATATATATATTATATATATATATATATATATATATATATATATATATATATATATATATATATATATATATATATATATATATATATATATATATATATAGTAAGGAAGCCCATCAGTGAAACAAAACTTATAAAACAATGCTATATTTCGGATCCTAACTGGATCCCTTCTCAAGCACAACAGTTGTGCTTGAGAAGGGATCCAGTTAGGATCCGAAATATAGCATTGTTTTATAAGTTTTGTTTCACTGATGGGCTTCCTTACTATTTAGCGCTGTATGCTAACAGTTTGTACTTATTTTTTATATATATATATATATATATAATATATATATATATATATATATATATATATATATATATATATATATATATATATTAATATGAATAATTTTTTTTTTTTTTTACCCTGACCGGGACTCGAACCTAGGACTTATAATTACTAAGTCCATTATATATATATATATATATATATATATATATATATATATATATATATATATATATATATATATATATATATATATATATTGACGTATGAGTTTTGGACTTCCACTTGAACTCACACTTTGTAAGATGACTGGGTGATCTCACCGCTTGTCACCACTGTCATAGTGCTTTTATTATTATCTCACCGAGCGTCACCACTGACGTATTGGTTTTGTTTATCCCATCTAATGACACCACTGACGTAGGGCTTTTCCTCCTACGTATATATATTTATAATTATGGTAGCGTGGTTTATTAGGTTATCAATACTAGTACCTGATGGGTACAAGGTAAGAATGGACAAGCAGTAGTTCCTTTACTTATATTTATTCTAGAGTACAACACATCCGACGCCTCAATGCCCCTATGCCCCCACCCTATGACTATCACAATCTATGATCTATTCGTGCCCCTGGCAAGGTTCTAACTAACTGTCTCTGCCCTGGGTGGCTCTTTAAGTACCCCCAGGGGCAGGGCGTGGCTTAACATCCAATTCTCCAATGAAATCAGTCAGATCTAGTCCAGCTAATCAGCGCCAGGTTCAAAGTGGAATCCCGCCTACTTCCGAGGAGGAGTTATTGGGCAGCTCTCCTGGGCGTGTACCTGCGTACGAAACATAAGTTGTTGTTTCGTGTGGTTTAGGAAAGGGCTAACTCTCGGCCTTTCCCACCCTCAGGTACTCCATGTCGGATGCCAAGCCTCAGGGGTCCGGTCACATATCTCCTTGACGCCCTCTACAAACACCGGCCGCACCGCAGAAAACAAGTGGGGAGAGTATTCTATTTCACCCTAGCCTCACATGTTTCTCTTCACGACTTGTGGTGTTTTCGAGGACCTAGGGTCCCTTATCCTGTAGGCCTCTTGGGGGGGGGTGCATGGCGCCAGCGGTTAGTTCCAGGTGCCTAGCCACAACTCTTGGTGGTCCCAAGGGAACACATGGGCGGCACAAAAACTCAATAAAAGTGAGGGCATGTAATAGAATATCCGTGGCCTCGACTAACCGTTACCCCTCAAGAGCTGTTACAAGTTTCAGATTCTGGCTTCAGCATGGCGGGCTGGCTTCAGCATGACAGAAGTCATACGACATCCCTCCCAACCAAAACTGAAATATCTCTTATTTCAGTCGAAGCATGGACTAGTTTTCCGGGAGCTCTTGGACATATCCTAGCTAACATTAGTTTACAATAGAAATGGGGCCGAATAATTTAAGCTATTTTCTAAGAATTCCTATACAAATTACACAAACATAACATATATAGAGTACTTTTACAGACAACTAGAGCATGCAGGGTCTATTTCCTTGTTGGGAATCTTCATAAATTCTATTCCTATCATTATTAGGGGCATTGATTTGTCTTAAAATTAAGCCTTAAAAACTACTCCTGAAACAAAACATGTTTTACTTTCATATTATATTACTATTCAGAGACCAATGGATAGGACGACTTTTACTTTCTCTGTCTAGGACGACTTTTACTTTCTCTGTCTAGGACGACTTTCGTTCTCTCTGTCTAGGACGACTTTTACTTCCTCTGTGTTTCTTTTCCTCTCTTTTTACTACAGTTATGACATGTATGGGGATCTCCTTGTTTCTGGGATTTCATCAAGATTACCTGGGTTTTTAAAGTAGTTTAAAACTTCTATTCTTTTAGGACTGTCCTCCCTGTCTTAGGACGACTTTCGTTTTCTCTGTCTAGGACGACTTTCGTTTTCTCTGTCTAGGACGACTTTTGTTTTCTCTGTCTAGGACGACTTTTAATTTCTCTGGCTAGGACGACTTTCGTTTTCTCTGTCTAGGACGACTTTCGTTTTCTCTGTCTAGGACGACTTTTAATTTCTCTGTCTAGGACGACTTTTAATTTCTCTGGCTAGGACGACTTTCGTTTTCTCTGTCCCTTGCTCATGAATTCTTGCTAGGTGCGATTCCCCGGTTTCCCACGGGGATTCTTTCGCTTTCACATCCCCCGCCGTCCTCGCTGCAGGCCCAGGTTTGTTGCCATATCTCCGTCACTCGGTTAGGCAAAGCAAAAAGGACAAGGACTGGGCCCCATCCCGCGAATCCTTCCAGCCCGGCTTTCTCGTCCCGCCCTCGGCCGATCTTGACTAAGACCACCACGCAGGAGACCTGCAACGTCACAGCGTTACTCTTCCTGTACGGTCCTCTCACACGTACCTTCGAAGTAGAACGCGGGATGAAAGTTTGAACCTATGTCACTACTACAGTTGTAAGAAAGGTTCCCTATGACTTCAGGGTACCAACAATGGCCATACGTTGGTAATCGAGGCTATACTTTGCCTCCCCTGCAACTGCAAGTGATTGCAATCTCTATTCAATGGGCATTAGGGACTTGTCTGACGGACAAAATCTAAAGACTTTTAGAACTTGCAGGTCGGGGCTGCCTAGGAATAGGGTGGTAATGGAAGGTATGTGTCTACACAACTAGATTATTATTCCAAGATACTTAGGACTTAGCAACTGCTACATAGCATTACTCTACTATAAATGTCAAAAAGAATAATCATTAAATGCTGAGAAAAGCCACTAAAGAAACATTTTTATTAGCGGTGGCTACAGTAACATCAAGTATGAATTCAGATAAAAGATACAAATCATCAAGTTACTGCTGATTTCATTTCAAAAATAATAATTAGCAACAGGCCATTGAGAGATAGCAACAATATCAGTCAACATAATAACATTACTAATAATCATGATCTAAAAATAAGAATAATAAACAATAAAAATAAATATACTAAATCAAAAATATCAATATATATACAATGGAGACTGATTTTCAGAAGTAAGAACAGAGTTCTATACTTATATTTCATAGTGATGCTCATTCCAACACAGTCTCTTTTACTATTTAAATTCCTGCTGTCATAATGTATATATATAGAGCATAAGTGGCAACTCGCTGGCTCCACAATTTGTCAATGGGAGTTCTACCTATTCTCTAAACAGTTGCGACATGTGGCAAAAATATTTATGCAAATGGCGGTACTACCGATGTCTTATCAGTATTTATGCAATAACAGCATGCAACAATCTATCAACTGAAATAAAATGTAGGCACAATTATCGCCTCGCTTCGCTGGAAAAAAACACACAAAAAACTCAAAGACAGCAACGTTCTTTTAGCATTGAACGGAGCCTCTGTCAGGCTCAGAGTCGAGTGAAAGGTAGGAAAGAGAGAGGGAGAGAGAGAGAGAGAGAGAGAGAGACTGGGCGACCGTGAAATACGTTGCGGTTTCCACTCACAAGTCAGCTGAGACTTGCCTTCGTCCTTCAACTTGTAGTGAAAATAAAAAATCGTCGCAGAGTATTTCTAAAAATAACATAATAAACAAATGAACGTGAACAAACGTTAGCAATGACTATCGATAGAGTCTTACGTTTATTGTCAGAGGGCTATTCTTATTTCCTCATTAACAAAACAAAAGCAAAAGAACTTAGTGTACAACTGCAGAACTATCGAAGCATAAATCCATTCCTCTCTGTTTAACCTTGATAAGGACTTTACTGTAACAGCATACACATCCTTGTCTATAATGACAATCTCTCTCTTTTCATGCTATAAATCAGAGGGTTAAATCGAAGCACACACACTGATGAAATTAAAGCAAAAAAAACTAAAATCATATGTGACAGTATCCCTACTACTATCAACAAAAGTACAAATATCTTTTTCTTAACAACTTCTTAAAAAGGACTTAAGTGTCATTAATTTTAACTTTAAAACTCAGCAAATAATCTCTAATAATCTCAATTATCTTTAATTAGCCCGATTGCAATCTAAAATTCATGAAAATGCTAGGGATTAACCATGGTTATCTCTAGATAATCTTTTCAGAATCCTTTAAGTAAGATTTTAAAGATTTCTTCAATACAAAAAGAACTATAACAAAAACGGGTATCTAAGAATATAAAAAGTCTATCTCTGTGTATGCAATAATAAAAACAAAAAGTATATTTCATTATCAACAGTAAGGAATGCATTTTGCTTAAACTTCAAAATCTCGTACGGAGTTGTACATAAACAATTCAAACATAAAATATATATCTTCTTTTACTATCTCGAATTTGACTTATATCTGCTCTCTCAAATACGGGATACAGCTGTGTAACATTCTTGTTGTCATTTCGTGTCAGCTCTCACTCTTTCTTTATGACCAAGCCGAAATAATTTTGATAAAACATTATCATGGCTAAAACTCGCAAAGTTTTACTTTATCAATCTAACATATCTCTTCAGACAAATAATGTATATACTGCAGCTAGCAAAGAAAATAAAGAATCATTCATAGATTCACGTCCTTTATCACGTAACATCTATCTTGGAATCTCTCGGAAATCGAATAATAATCTCAATGGCGGAGTAGGGGACAAAACAAAAATAAAACAAACTCGGCATTTCAACCATATCTGGGCAGGTGGAGAATTACCTTCTCATCCATATCCCTCACTAGATATTGCAACAGCGCATCACCTCCCATAAATACACTCTGATATGGCATGCAGAAGGACCTGGCGGAGCAGGGGAACGATCCTCGCAGACTCCCCAATCATGCTTCCTAACGGTGCTTTCCGCGATTTCACCCCCTAGAGCAACCCTCCCATTATACCCCCAGTCATTCATACTCACTCGCTATCACATTCGCTAAATAAAAGAGGGGGAGGGGTAATTATGTATATTAAAGATAGCCTCAGAAGCTGCATTAAGTCTGGAATTAAGACAAATCTAAATTCAGAAACCTTATGGGTTGAAATTAAAAATAATATAGAAAGTCTAGTTGTAGGAGTAGTCTACAGACCACCTGATCTAGATAATATAGAGTCGCAAGTTATATACGATGAAATTTCTAAAGTGAGCAGGTCAAATAGAGTTTGCATTGTAGGCGATTTTAATTTTAGACATATTAACTGGGAAACCATAACAGGTGATAGTAGCTCTAAGGAGTTTTTGGAAGTAGTAGAAGACAATTTCCTTTCTCAGCATGTACATGAAGCAACACGGGGAGTGAATACACTAGATTTAGTTCTTAGTAATAGAGAGAATATGGTTACAAATTTAGAAGTTGGTGAAAAATTGGGCAACAGTGACCATGATTCCATTAGATTTAACATAATTTTCAAGGAAACTATAAAGGAAAATAAGAATATTGTTCCAAACTTTAGAGCAGGAGATTTTGAGGGCTTAAAAACTAAATTATCTAATGAGGTATGGGAAGGGATTTCTGGGGTACAGATGTGGGTAGTTAATCCAGCAGGTCAGGTCGCAGGTAGCGGATTACCCCGAAATTTGGGTACCACATGCCAAGGATTATCACAAGATAAGATCAATACATTAAATTCTCTCACAGGAAAGAACAGCAGCCCGTCAGTTAATATAAATTTGGATGAGGAATATAACAATTTTGTCATGACTCTTAAGAATAGTCAGAGAGACTATATTCCCATGAAACATTGCAGATCAAGAAAAAATGACCCTAAATGGATGAACAATAGAATAAAGAATCTTATAGGTATTAAAAGAGGAATATACAGGAAACTAAAAAGAGGTGAAGAACAGGTGAGGCAGCAATATATACAGTTAAACAGGGAAGTTAAAAAGATAGTTAGAGAATCGAAAAGAAAATACGAAGTTCGAATAGCAGGAGAAGCTAAAGAAATCCTAAAGGGTTTTATCAACATTATCAAACAAAATTTAAGGAAAAAGTCGGACCAATTGAAGTAGCCAATGGCCATATCACAGATGACGATAAAGTGATGTGTACATGTTTAAATGATTATTTCTTATCTGTATTTACAAATGAAAACTTGGAAAATATTCCGGAAGTAGAATCCATTTACAGAGACAGTCCCGATAATATACTTAGTTCAATAAATATTACGAGAGAGGAGGTAATAAAAGAAATAGATAAATTAAAGGCTCATAAATCTCCGGGACCTGATGGAATATATGCTAGAATATTAAAGGAATGCAAGGAAGAGCTTAGTTGTCCTCTAACTGCATTATTTAATAATTCAATAAAATTAGGATCGGTACCCATGGAGTGGAAATTGGCAGATGTGGTACCAATATTTAAAAAAGGAGAATGTGTTAAAAAGAATAATTATAGGCCGGTTAGTTTAACGTCAACAGTGGGTAAGATTGTAGAATCCATAATTGCAAATAAAATAAGGGCACATCTAGAATTACACAGACTGATAAAACTTTCACAACACGGGTTTCTTAAGGGTTTTTCGTGCCTTACAAACTTACTGTCTTTTTATTCAGAAGTTTACGAGGCAGTAGATTGTGGCAAAGAATATGATACAATATATCTAGATTTTAGCAAAGCTTTTGATAGAGTTCCTCACAAAAGATTAGTTAAAAAGCTGGAAGCTCATGGTATAGGAGGAGCGGTGCTCAGATGGATCAAACAATGGTTAAAAGACAGAAAACAGAGGGTTTGCATAAATGGAGAGAAATCAGAGTGGGGCTCGGTTACAAGCGGGGTACCACAAGGCTCGGTACTGGGTCCTCTATTATTCATCGTATATCTAAATGATCTGGATTCGGATATCAGTAGTAACCTAAGTAAATTCGCAGACGACACTAAAATAGGTAGAACTATAAATGGAAAAGAAGACATTCATGCTTTACAGGAAGATCTAAATAGATTATCTGAATGGTCGGACAAATGGCAAATGGAATTTAATGTTGAAAAATGTAAAGTAGTTAAAATGGGTACTATAAAAGACAATACTAGTTATAAGCTAAATAACCATGAAATCATGAGTTCTCAGTGTGAAAGGGATTTGGGAGTTCTTGTGAGTAGTAGTCTTAAGCCAAGAGAGCAATGCACAGCAGTCAGAAATAAAGCAAACAGAATTTTAGGATTTATCTCAAGAAGCGTCAGCAATAGGACGGAAAAAGTTATTTTGCAGCTCTATCTTGCATTAGTTAGGCCCCATTTAGATTATGCTGTGCAATTCTGGTCACCCTATTATAGGATGGAAATTGAGTCCTTGGAGAGAGTGCAACGAAGAATGACCAAGATGATACACAATATCAGAAATCTACCATATGAGGACAGATTAAAAAAACTTAATCTACATTCTCTAGAGAGGCGAAGAGTTAGGGGGGATATGATTGAAGTGTATAAATGGTTTAAAGGGATTAACAAGGGAGATATTAATAAAGTTTTAAAAATTCATGATCAAACCAGAACTCGTAATAATGGATTTAAGCTTGATAAATTTAGGTTCAGAAGGGAAATTGGTAAAAATTGGTTTGGTAATAGAGTAGCTGATGCATGGAACAAGCTTCCTAGTATGATAGTAAATGCCAATACCTTAGACACCTTCAAATGTAGATTAGATAGACATATGACAGAGGTAGGGTGGTTATGAATAGGTTAGTGCTTATTAGAAAAGTCATAAAAAGAAAAACAGAATAAATAAGTAGAGTAGAATAGAATAGGTTAGACATGCTGAAAATACAATTCAAAAATGGAGCTGCCTCGTGTGTGCCAGTAGGCATGTTGCAGTGTCCTCTATTCTTATGTTCTTATGTTCTTATGTTCTTATATCACTTTCAAGTCAATCATCTCCTTTCTGTCTGTGAAAGTCCCTTTTATTTACAACATGTTGGTTTTCCTTTCCCGGTCTCTCTGAAGAAGAGTAAAGGTGAAATCTCGGCTGAGCCGTGCGGTCACAGACTTCCTCACCAGTCCTAAGTCCCATTCTAACGAACAAACAAACATTCTACTCCCTTGAAGCTACGTTTGGGTGACACTGAAAAACCTTCCCTATTCTAGGTCAGCACAAACTACTCTAATTTACTCTTACTTTCACCTGCATAGCGTGAAATAAAAAAACTCATCTCTAACTAATATCACGAAAATTCTTATTCTTCAAAAAGAACATGCCACACACGTATCGTAATATTAATTCCCCATCATCATAACACAAAAAGAACGATCTGTCGTTTATGTCTTTCTTTCGCTAAAACATTACTCCCGCGTAGAAAAAACAAACAAAACACAAAAAAAATTAAAAAACAGGCGCAATCTTAACACTCGATTTCTTACGCTTTAAGAAATTAATATAACAATGATTTTACACGTACTTTAAAATATCAAGGATCAGTACAATTACTACAGATTTATAATAACGAGGTTGGGAGATCGAATGGTCACTTCCGCATTCCTTTCTCGAAAACCACACGTGGTCTATGAAACTCTCAAAAGCAGATGCACGTATATTTCTCACTATAATTCTTACGCTTTAGAAATTAATATACTGTAACAGTGATCTCACGTGCATTAAATTTTTTCAATTAAAAATCGATACATTCGCGTTCTTAAAATTCAATCTAAGCATTAATACAAATAAATGGAACGCACTTCCAACGCAAATTCTTTATATTACTCAAATTATAACAAAAATGGAGTTTATTACTGCTTATGGCTATTAGTACAAATTATCCATGTTAGTAATGGGTACAGAAATTCTACTTTTATCAACTTATTAAGCGCCACACCCCTTATAAGCGGGTTGGCTGAGTCAAAGCATAACTACAAGATAAAATGGCGGCGTCCACCGACCTCAATTTCTTTTACTAATTGTCCCATTACTCACTGGATACAGATCACAAGTACTTAGCTTATTTTAAGGAGGTGGTCCTGAAAAACTTCATGGCAGAAGGCAAGGAAGGATCGGGTTTTCCTTCTTCTCTTTGAGTAAAATCGTCGAATCGCCGTCTTCTTGGTCGGATCCGGCAACTTACACCTCTTGTAATGGGCATTTTCACTCAATGCTCCGGTCACACTTCGGCTTACTAAGAAATATCTTAGAAATAGTTCCTTCAAAGTTTTATAATATTCTCTATTTGAGCACTCGTCACTTCTCATCCGCAGACCCAAGTATTTCAGGAAGTCGGTCGCGGGAATTATGGACGGACATTCACGGTCTTTTACATTTGCGCCGTCGAGGTATAAAAGTGAATTCTTGACCCGAGGCGTCTTTACAACCAGGGCACAGGGTGGGGGCTGGGCCTGCTGCGTTCCCTGTGTCACCACGGGGTTCGGAGCGGCCGGCTGTTCGTCGATGTTTGAGGCGTCGGTTTCACTGTCGGCGTCGGCCAAGTTCCTTCTCGACGGAGCGGCGTCGGCGCGTGCTTGTAGGCGCCGCACTTGCACCTCCAGTTCGAGAATTCTCCGGTGTTTGGCCTCGTCACTCATTTCTTGAATTGGGAGATGTTGGATTTCTGCTTTTGCCATTCTTATTTTCTTTTCTTTGCACCTGTTTCTTCTGATGTGAGAGTCTCTTTGTATGTATTCCAGGCGTGATGATCGTACCGCACTGCCACCACTGTCGTATGAATTTTGGACTTCCACTTGAACTCACACTTTGTAAGATGACTGGGTGATCTCACCGCTTGTCACCACTGTCATAGTGATTTTATTATTATCTCACCGAGCGTCACCACTGACGTATTGGTTTTGTTTATCCCATCTAATGACACCACTGACGTAGGGCTTTTCCTCCTACGTATATATATTTATAATTATGGTAGCGTGGTTTATTAGGTTATCAATACTAGTACCTGATGGGTACAAGGTAAGAATGGACAAGCAGTAGTTCCTTTACTTATATTTATTCTAGAGTACAACACATCAGACGCCTCAATGCCCCTATGCCCCCACCCTATGACTATCACAATCTATGATCTATTCGTGCCCCTGGCAAGGTTCTAACTAACTGTCTCTGCCCTGGGTGGCTCTTTAAGTACCCCCAGGGGCAGGGCGTGGCTTAACATCCAATTCTCCAATGAAATCAGTCAGATCTAGTCCAGCTAATCAGCGCCAGGTTCAAAGTGGAATCCCGCCTACTTCCGAGGAGGAGTTATTGGGCAGCTCTCCTGGGCGTGTACCTGCGTACGAAACATAAGTTGTTGTTTCGTGTGGTTTAGGAAAGGGCTAACTCTCGGCCTTTCCCACCCTCAGGTACTCCATGTCGGATGCCAAGCCTCAGGGGTCCGGTCACATATCTCCTTGACGCCCTCTACAAACACCGGCCGCACCGCAGAAAACAAGTGGGGAGAGTATTCTATTTCACCCTAGCCTCACATGTTTCTCTTCACGACTTGTGGTGTTTTCGAGGACCTAGGGTCCCTTATCCTGTAGGCCTCTTGGGGGGGGTGCATGGCGCCAGCGGTTAGTTCCAGGTGCCTAGCCACAACTCTTGGTGGTCCCAAGGGAACACATGGGCGGCACAAAAACTCAATAAAAGTGAGGGCATGTAATAGAATATCCGTGGCCTCGACTAACCGTTACCCCTCAAGAGCTGTTACAAGTTTCAGATTCTGGCTTCAGCATGGCGGGCTGGCTTCAGCATGACAGAAGTCATACGACATATATATATATATATATATATATATATATATATATATATATATATATATATATATATATATATATATATATATATATATATATATATATATATATATATATATATATATATATATATATATATATATATATATATATATATATATATATATATATATATATATATATATATATATATATATATATATATATATATATATATATATATATATATATATATATATATATATATATATATATATATATATATATATATATATATATATATATATATATATATATATATATATATATATATATATATATATATATATATATATATATATATATATATATATATATATATATATATATATATATATATATATATATATATATATATATGTATATATATATATATATATATATATATATATATATATATATATATATATATATATATATATATATATATATATATATATATATATATATATATATATATATATATATATATATATATATATATATATATATATATATATATATATATATATATATATATATATATATATATATATATATATATATATATATATATATATATATATATATATATATATATATATATATATATATATATATATATATATATATATATATATATATATATATATATATATATATATATATATATATATATATATATATATATATATATATATATATATATATATATATATATATATATATATATATATATATATATATATATATATATATATATATATATATATATATATATATATATATATATATATATATATATATATTGCATATGAGGGACCGTGTGAGCTCAGTGGTGAAACACAAAAGTATTTCAGTTACAAGTGTGGCAACTGTTCGTTCAGACCAGTCTCGAGA
Organism: Halocaridina rubra; assembly: GCA_037179515.1. Classification (NCBI taxonomy): domain Eukaryota; kingdom Metazoa; phylum Arthropoda; class Malacostraca; order Decapoda; family Atyidae; genus Halocaridina; species Halocaridina rubra. The sequence continues at coordinate 84,868 of JAXCGZ010018959.1, read as the reverse complement.
CATTAGCAAGTGCATTTAACCTTAATCCGGCAGCCCCTGTCTGCGTCCTTATCCTATTGAATGGGAAGTAATTGTAACACATAAAACGACAAAATAGAAATTTATATATTTACTTCTTGACATAGTTATCTACTCACTAACATGGTAGCGCTATAACTGCACATTGATTAAGCAACATATTGTTCTTTAAAGATAACTCACAAATAACCATGCGCAACGCACATGTTTTATATGATATATTGGAAATGGTTTACTTATCATGTATGCGGAGGTGTCAGGGTCTAAGTAATGACATACACCACTGCTCTCCTTCCCACATACTCCATGTGAACATTTCACTTTTTTACCATAGAACAAAGCAGGAACGAACTATGGTCCTATTGTAAGGTGGACAAGTCTATAATCAGTCATCCCACTGATGAATCAAATCTATAACTGACTCTTAAACAAAATTTATTCATAATATGCTTAGTAAGTCTGTACTCATCAACACACACACATACACATGCACACACACAAGCACACACACCCACACACACACACACACACACACACACACACACACACACACACACACACACACACAGAACATCAACCTTACAGCCACAGAGGTATGCAAAGCGCTGATGGATTTAGATGTTCATAAAGCTACAGGTCCTGATGACATATCCCCTCATGTGCTTAAAAAATGCGCAAACTCAATATCAGTGGCACTAAGTATCATATTTAAAAAGTCACTGGAGTCAGGGGAGATTCCAAGATGCTGGAAACAAGCAAATGTGATACCTATCTTCAAAAAGGGAAGGAGGGATACGGCTCTGAACAATAGACCAGTTTCCTTGATCAGCATAGTTTGCAAAGTTATGGAGAAACTACTAAGGAAACATATCTCTCTTCACTTGGAATCCTTCAACTTTTTGTCAGTGAGGCAACATGGCTTCAGAGAAGGTAGATCAACAGTAACAAACTTATTAGAATTTTATGATGAGGTAAGCCGAATCTTACAGGAAAGAGAGGGCTGGGCAGATTGCATATTCCTAGACTTCCAGAAAGCGTTTGACACTGTTCCACTTGGGAGACTTATTAGGAAACTGCAAGCAATGGCTAGTATTGGTGGAAATGTTTTGGAATGGATAAAAACTTACGTAGAAGGAAGGGAACAGAGGATTAGAGTAAGACACTCAGTGTCTGAATAGAGAAGAGTTAGTAGTGGAGTTCCACAGGGTTCAGTTTTAGGGCCACTTTTGTTCCTTGTATATGTAAATGACCTACCAGAGTCTGTAAATTCATTCATGAATATGTTTGCAAATGATGCAAAGATTGTGAAGAAAGTAAAAAACAAGAACAATGGTAGAGAACTTCAGGAGGATCTAAATAATCTGCATGAGTGGTCAGAAAAGTGGCTAATGAAATTCAATACTTCAAAATGTAAGGTAATGAGAATGGGTACAAGTGCAAGAAGGCCCAAGCTTGACTACTCGGTGGATGGAGTACAACTTCAAGAGACAGAAAATAAGAGAGATCTTGGAGTAAACATACTGGCAGATTTGTCTCCAGAAATACATATAAATGGCATAGTAAGGGCAGCATATGCATTCTTTTCAAATGTAAGGGTAGCCTTCAGGCACATGGACAAGGAAATGTTCAGAAATATTTATGTAACCTATGTGAGGCCAAAACTCGAATATGCATCCCCCTTTTGGAATCCGCACTTGAAAAAGCACATAGCTAAGCTTGAAAAAGTTCAAAGACATGCCACGAAACTAGTGCCAGAAATACGTAATCTCAGTTTTGATGAGAGGCTGAAGGAATTAGACTTACCACCACTCGAAGCTAGAAGTTTGAGGGGGGATATGGTGACAGTCTTTAAATTCCTTCATGGTTATGATAGAGTGGATAGGGATCGATATTTTGATATGGCAGGCTCTAGAACTAGAGGTTGTAGTTTGAAGGTTCGTAAGAAAACTTCTTTGCAGGATGTAAGGAAATACTTTTTCAGTGTAAGAGTAGTTGATAATTGGAATTCGCTAAGCTAGGAGGTAGTTAATGCTATCTCAATCCATAGTTTTAAGGACAGGTATGATAAGTATCACTAAGTATAAAATGGAACCGATTAGGAGACGGGAAGATACGAGCTGTGGGCTCTTTCCCGTAAACACAGTTAGGTAAGTACAATTAGGTAAGTACACACACGCTTGCGCGTAGGAAAAGATATTGTTAACATCAAATGAATTCATAATTTTAAGGAAGGTTGTGGGTCAAAAAAAGACCATAAGACGGGGAGTTACTACCACAGAACTCTCCCTCGAAATAATAAAACAATATAGTTAGAAATATACACTAACATGGATCATTTGCAATTTTGAAAGTATATCGTGTCTAATCAAAGCGTATGGAGTTCAAACATAGTATTGCAATGAAGAAATTATATTCCCTTGTGAACAAACTTGTAATCTCGTAGACTAAACAATACCGAAATGAGGCCAATCCATTGCGTATATTAGGTTTTTGTTATAGACCTAAAATTACAAAATGTCGATAAGCATTGACAATCAAAAAGTTGTTATTAAACAAATAACCACGTCAGAAGAGGCTTGTTTATATAGGTAAAACAGAACCATAACTTAACTGTCTTCATTCGTTATGATAATTGAAAAACGAAAGCCTTTTCATTTTTTTTTTTTTTAAGGAAAATTATTAGTCGTTACGAGTAGGAAATTAAAATATCCCATGTTAACCAATCCTAGCCAATCAACCAAACCTGTTCTAATCTTAGCCAAACTAATTCATGTGTTATATTACCTTATATAACCTTGAAACATTGATAATTTGCTGTAGAACAATATCTAATCTAAAAAAGACAATCACAAAACAAAAAGGCTAGCAAAGATATTCATAGACATATAGAGCACCTTCTTCGCTTATTTTTTGTTTTACGGACTTTTTATAGAATAATAAAGTGATTTTAAATACGTAATGGTTGTAATTTACTTATCATTACCGCAAGATAATCCGAGTTGAATAAAATATAACATAAATATATATATATGTACATCATAGATAAAAAAAAATACTTTATATACAGTTTTATATATATATATATATATATATATATATATATATATATATATATATATATATATATATATATATATATATATATATATATATATATATATATATATATATATTTTTTTTTTTTTTTTTTTTTTTTTTTAAGAGTGTGACACCGGGACAGGCAGAAACTGCCCTCATCGACAAAGGCCCGGGCACGAGAAAATACCAAGACGAAGGAAAAGAAAAAGTTAAGGGCAAGGCAGAGATGAGGTAATGTCACACAAAGGAAAACGACAGACAGAAAAAAACAGTCAAAGTAAAGAGGACCCAGAGATATGGAGGACTAGGCTCTGAGATGACGATAGATCTGCTTTTTGAAGGATGAAAGGTCATAAGAACTAGGAAAGACAGAAGGAGGAAGAGAGTTCCAGTGTCGTATGACTTCCGCCATGCTGAAGCCAGAATCTGAAACTTGTAACAGATCTTGAGCGGAAACGGTTGGTCGAGGGCACGGATATTTTATTACCATGTTTGTAGAAAGTGCCAAGGAAATATATGACCGGAACCGTGAGACTTAGGACCTGGCATCGAGAAGGGCAGGAAAGGACAGGAAGTTAGCCATTTCCTAAACCACAACAAATATAAGCAAGTGTTTCGTACGCAGGTACATACCCTGCAGAGATGCCCAATAACTCCTCCCCGGAAGTAGGAGGGATTCCACTTTGAACCTGGCGCTGATTAGCTAGGACTAGATCTGACTGATTTCATTGGAGAATTGGATGTTAAGCCACGCCCTGCCCTGGGGGTATTTAAAGAGCCACCCAGGGCAGAGACAGTTAGTTAGAATATTGCCAGGGGCACGAATAGATCATAGATTGTGATAGTCATAGGGTGGGGGCATAGGGGCATTGAGGCGTCGGATGTGTTGTACTCTAGAATAAATATAAGTAAAGGAACTACTGCTTGTCCATTCTTACCTTGTAACCACACTACCTTGTACCCATCAGGTACTAATATGTATAACCACGCTACCATAATTATAAATATATATACGTAGGAGGAAAAGCCCTACGTCAGTGGTGTCATTAGATGGGATAAGCAAAACCAATACATCAGTGGTGACGCTCGGTGAGATAATAATAAAAGCACTATGACAGTGGTGACAAGCGGTGAGATAACCCAATCATCTTACAAAGTGTGAATTCAAGTGGAGGTCCAAAACCTCCACGTCAGTGGTGGCTTACGGTGGAATAGCTATAACCTCCACGTCAGTGGTGGCTTACGGTGGAATAGCTATAACCTCCACGTCAGTGGTGGCAGTGCGGTACGATCATCACGCCTGGAAAACATACGAAGAGACAGGTGAATGCCAGTGCAGACCCGTGCAGAGAAAATAAGAATGGCAAAAGCAGAAATCCGGCATCTCCCAATTCAAGAAATGAGTGACGAGGCCAAGCACCGGAGAATTCTCGAACTGGAGGAGCAAGTGCGGCGCCTACAAGCACGCGCCGACGCCGCTCCGTCGAGAAGGAACTTGGCCGACGCCGACAGTGAAACTGACGCCTCAAACATCGACGAACAGCCGGCCGCTCCGAACCCCGTGGTGACACAGGGAACGCAGCAGGCCCAGCCCCCACCCTGTGCCCTGGTTGTAAAGACGCCTCGGGTCAAGAATTCACTTTTATACCTCGACGGCGCAAATGTAAAAGACCGTGAATGTCCGTCCATAATTCCCGCGACCGACTTCCTGAAATACTTGGGTCTGCGGATGAGAAGTGACGAGTGCTCAAATAGAGAATATTATAAAACTTTGAAGGAACTATTTCTAAGATATTTAGTAGTAAGCCGAAGTGTGACCGGAGCATTGAGTGAAAATGCCCATTACAAGAGGTATAAGTTGCCGGATCCGACCAAGAAGACGGCGATTCGACGATTTTACTCAAAGAGAAGAAGGAAAACCCGATCCTTCCTTGCCTTCTGCCATGAAGTTTTTCAGGACCACCTCCTTAAAATAAGCTAAGTACTTGTGATCTGTATCCAGTGAGTAATGGGACAATTAGTAAAAGAAATTGAGGTCGGTGGACGCCGCCATTTTGTCTTGTAGTTATGCTTTGACTCAGCCAACCCGCTTATAAGGGGTGTGGCGCTTAATAAGTTGATAAAAGTAGAATTTCTGTACCCATTACTAACATGGATAATTTGTACTAATAGCTATAAGCAGTAATAAACTCCGTTTTTTTTTATAATTTGAGTAATGTAAAGAAATTTCGTTGGAAGTGCGTTCCATTTATTTGTATTAATGCTTAGATTGAATTTTAAGAACGCGAATGTATCGATTTTTAATTGAAAAAATTTAATGCACGGGAAATCACTGTTACAGTATATTAATTTCTTAAGTGTAAGAATTACAGTGAGTAATATACTTGAATCTGCTTTTAAGGTTTTACTTAGAACACGTGTGGTTTTCGAGAAAGGAATGCGGAAGTGACCATTCGATCTCCCAACCTCGTTATTGTAAATCTGTAGTAATTGTACTGATCCTTGATATTTTAAAGTACGTGTAGAATTATTGTTATATTAATTTCTTAAAGCGTAAGAAATCGAGTGTTACGATTGCGCCTGTTTTTAAGTTTTTTTTCTTTTTTTTTGTTTGTTTTTATCCGCGGGAGTAATGTTTTAGCGAGAGAAAGACATAAACGACAGATCGTTCTTTTTGTGTTATGATGATGGGAAATTAATCTTACGATACGTATGTGGCATGTTCTTTTTGAAGAATAAGAAATTTTCGTGATATTAGTTAGAGATGAGTTTTTTTATTTCACGCTATGCAGGCGAAAGTAAGAGTAAATTAGAGTAGTTTGTGCTGTCCTAGAATAGGGAAGGGTTTTCAGTGTCACCCAAACGTAGCTTCAAGGGAGTAGAATGTTTGTTTGTTCGTTAGAATGGGACTTAGGACTGGTGAGGAAGTCTGTGACCGCACGGCTCAGCCGAGATTTCACCTTTACTCTTCTTCAGAGAGACCGGGAAAGGAAAACCAACGTTGTAAATAAAAGGGAATTTTATAGAAAGGGGACGATTGTTTTGTAAGTGATGCAGCGAGTGAGGCAGAGAATGAGTATGAATGACCGGGGGTATAATGGGAGGGTTGCTCTAGGGGGTGAAATCGCGGAAAGCACCGTTAGGAAGCATGATTGGGGAGTCTGCGAGGATCGTTCCCCTGCTCCGCCAGGTCCTTCTGCATGCCATATCAGAGTGTATTTATGAGAGGTGATGCGCTGTTGCAATATCTAGTGAGGGATATGGATGAGAAGGTAATTCTCCACCTGCCCAGATATGGTTGAAATGCCGAGTTTGTTTTATTTTTGTGTTGTCCCCTACTCCGCCATTGATATTATTATTCGATTTCCGAGAGATTCCAAGATAGATGTTACGTGATAAAGGACGTGAATCTATGAATGATTCTTTATTTTCTTTGCTAGCTGCAGTATATACATTAATTGTCTGAAGAGATATGTTAGATTGATAAAGTAAAACTTTGCGAGTTTTAGCCATGATAATGTTTTATCAAAATTATTTCAGCTTGGTCATAGAGTGAGAGCTGACACGAAATGACAACAAGAATGTTACACAGCTGTATCCCGTATTTGAGAGAGCAGATATAAGTCAAATTCGAGATAGTAAAAGAAAACATATATTTTATGTTTGAAATGTTTATGTACAACTCCGTGCGAGATTTGGAAGTTTAAGCAAAATGTATTCCTTACTGTTGATAATGAGATATACTTTTTGTTTTTATTATTGCATACACAGAGATAGACTTTTTATATTCTTAGGTACCCGTTTTCGTTATAGTTCTTTTTGTATTGAAGAAATCTTTAAAAATCTTACTTAAAGGATTCTGAAAAGATTATCTAGAGATAACCATGGTTAATCCCTATCATTTTCATGAATTTTAGATTACAATCGAGCTAATTAAAGATAATTGAGATTATTAGAGATTATTTGCTGAGTTTTAAAGTTAAAATTAATGACACTTAAGTCCTTTTTAAGAAGTTATTAAGAAAAGGATATTTGTACTTTTGTTGATAGTAGTAGGGATACTGTCACATATGATTTTAGTTTTTTTGCTTTAATTTCATCAGTGTGTGTGCTTCGACTTAACCCTCTGATTTATAGTATGAAAAGAGAGAGATTGTCATTATAGACAAGGATGTGTATGCTGTTACAGTAAAGTCCTTATCAAGATTAAACAGAAAGGAATGGATTTATGCTTCGACAGTTCTGCAGTTGTACACTAAGTTCTTTTTGCTTTTGTTTTGTTAATGAGGAAATAAGAATAGCCCTCTGACAATAAACGTAAGACTCTATCGATAGTCATTGCTAACGTTTGTTCACGTTCATTTGTTTATTTATTTTATTATTAGAGATACTCTGCGACACTTTTTTATTTTCAGTACAAGTTAAAAGGACAGAGGCCCAGCTCAGCTGACTTGTGAGTGAAAACCGCAACGTATTCCACGGTCACTCTACCTCTCTCTCTCTCTCTCTCTCTCTCTCCTACCTTTCACGCGACGCTGAAACTGACAGAGGCCTCTCCTGCTGCTAACAGAGCGTTGCCGTCTTTGATTTTTTTTTGTGTGTTTTTTTCCAGCGAAGCTAGGCGATAATTGTGCCTACATTTTATTGCAGTCAATAGATTGTTGCATGCTGTTATTGCATAAATACTGATAAGACATCGGTAGTACCGTCATTTGCATAAATAATTTTTGCCACATGTCGCAACTGTTTAGAGGAAAGTAAAAGTCGTCCTAGACAGAGAAAGTAAAAGTCGTCCTAGACAGAGGAAAGTAAAAGTCGTCCTAGACAGAGGAAAGTAAAAGTCGTCCTAGACAGAGAAAGTAAAAGTCGTCCTAGACAGAGGAAAGTAAAAGTCGTCCTAGACAGAGAGAACGAAAGTCGTCCTAGACAGAGAAAGTAAAAGTCGTCCTAGACAGAGGAAAATAAAAGTCGTCCTAGACAGAGAAAGTAAAAGTCGTCCTATCCATTGGTCTCTGAATAGTAATATAATATGAAAGTAAAACATGTTTTGTTTCAGGAGTAGTTTTTAAGGCTTAATTTTAAGACAAATCAATGCCCCTAATAATGACAGGAATAGAATTTATGAAGGTAGGGTCTCTTATAGAAATTACTGTTGATGTTATAGTCTATTGCATTTTACATGTTTATACATGCTAATACTCTACTTAATTGTTTGCTAATGTTCTAAATGAGTCATAATTCTACTGTAATTAACTCAATTTTGTCTTTTAAAGAAACGAGAGAAGTAGATGAATTAATGTTTTGATTTAAACTGACTTGTCGACCTTAATTAATGTTTAATATTAGTTTCACACTGGAATTATGTTGCTTAAATATAAGAATATGTTTGTATTTCAGATTTCCAACAAGGACATAGACCCTGCATGCTCTAGTTGTCTGTAAAGGTACTCTCTATATGTTATGTTTGTGTAATTTGTATAGGGATTCTTAGAAAATAGCTTAAATAATTCGGCCCCATTTCTATTGTAAATTAATGTTAGCTAGGATATGTCCAAGAGCTCCCGGAAAACTAGTCCATGCTTCGACTGAAATAAGAGATATTTCAGTTTTGGTTGGGAGGGATGTCGTATGACTTCCGCCATGTTGAAGCCAGAATCTGAAACTTGAAACAGATCTTGAGCGGAAACGGTTGGTCGAGGGCACGGATATTTTATTACCATGTTTGTAGAAAGTGCCAAGGAAATATATGACCGGAACCGTGAGACTTAGGACCTGGCATCGAGAAGGGCAGGAAAGGACAGGAAGTTAGCCATTTCCTAAACCACAACAAATATAAGCAAGTGTTTCGTACGCAGGTACATACCCTGCAGAGATGCCCAATAACTCCTCCCCGGAAGTAGGAGGGATTCCACTTTGAACCTGGCGCTGATTAGCTAGGACTAGATCTGACTGATTTCATTGGAGAATTGGATGTTAAGCCACGCCCTGCCCTGGGGGTATTTAAAGAGCCACCCAGGGCAGAGACAGTTAGTTAGAATATTGCCAGGGGCACGAATAGATCATAGATTGTGATAGTCATAGGGTGGGGGCATAGGGGCATTGAGGCGTCGGATGTGTTGTACTCTAGAATAAATATAAGTAAAGGAACTACTGCTTGTCCATTCTTACCTTGCAACCACGCTACCTTGTACTCATCAGGTACTAATATGTATAACCACACTACCATAATTATAAATATATATACGTAGGAGGAAAAGCCCTACGTCAGTGGTGTCATTAGATGGGATAAACAAAACCAATACGTCAGTGGTGACGCTCGGTGAGATAATAATAAAAGCACTATGACAGTGGTGACAAGCGGTGAGATAACCCAATCATCTTACAAAGTGTGAATTCAAGTGGAGGTCCAAAACCTCCACGTCAGTGGTGGCTTACGGTGGAATAGCTATAACCTCCACGTCAGTGGTGGCTTACGGTGGAATAGCTATAACCTCCACGTCACCAGAGTCTGGAGGTAGATGGGAAGAAGCAGTCGCTGCACCGACCAATCCGCGAGCTACAAATCTCGACACATGAATATATATATATATATATATATATATATATATATATATATATATATATATATATATATATATATATATATATATATATATATATATATATATATATATATATATATATATATATATATATATATATATATATATATATATATATATATATATATATATATATATATATATATATATATATATATATATATATATATATATATATATATATATATATATATATATATATATATATATATATATATATATATATATATATATATATATATATATATATATATATATATATATATATATATATATATATATATATATATATATATATATATATATATATATATATATATATATATATATATATATATATATATATATATATATATATATATATATATATATATATATATATATATATATATATATATATATATATATATATATATATATATATATATATATATATATATATATATATATATATATATATATATATATATATATATATATATATATATATATATATATATATATATATATATATATATATATATATATATATATATATATATATATATATATATATATATATATATATATATATATATATATATATATGTATATATATATATATATATATATATATGTATATATATATATATATATATATATATATATATATATATATATATATATATATATATATATATATATATATATATATATATATATATATATATATATATATATATATATATATATATATATATATATATATATATATATATATATATATATATATATATATATATATATATATATATATATATATATATATATATATATATATATATATATATATATATATATATATATATATATATATATATATATATATATATATATATATATATATATATATATATATATATATATATATATATATATATATATATATATATATATATATATATATATATATATATATATATATATATATATATATATATATATATATATATATATATATATATATATATATATATATATATATATATATATATATATATATATATATATATATATATATATATATATATGTATATATATAGATATGTGTATATATATGTATAATATATATATATATATATATATATATATATATATATATATATATATATATATATATATATATATATATATATATATATATATATATATATATATATATATATATAAGCATAGCTAATATCTGCTATACTTAGGAATGAACGCATTCTATCTGAATGCCACTATGAGATTGGGAATTGAATTAAATGCGAAAATGAAGCCACGAGTGAGGTAGGGGAATCTGCAATATTAACATAGTGGCATTCAGATAGAATGCGTTCATTCCTAAGTATAGCAGATTTAAGCTATAAGGTTGGATTCCTTTTAACCTTCTGTGGTGTGTAGTTGGTAGTGCCTTGACTTAGTAATTATAAGTCCTAGGTTCAATTCCCGGTCGGGGTAAAAAAATTATTCATGTTTTCACGAATGCAATGTGCTTATTTCATTATTGTATAGCCTGAATGAGATTGGGAATTGAATTAAATACGAAAATTAAACCACGAGTGAGGTTGTGGAATCTGTAATATGAACATAGTGGCATTCAGATAAAATGCGTTCATTCCTAAGTATAGCAGATACAAGCTATAAGGTTGGATTCCTTTCAACATTCCGTGATGTGTAGTTGGTACAGCCTTGATTTAGTAATTATAAGTCCTAGGTTTAAGTCAATGTCAAGGCAAAAAAAAAAAAGATTCATATATATATATATATATATATATATATATATATATATATATATATATATATATATATATATATATATATATATATATATATATATATATATATATATATATATATATATATATATATATATAAATACATACACATCTACATAGACATAGACATAGGCATTGACCTATACCTATACCTATACCTATACCTATGCCTATACTTATACATATACATATATATATATATATATATATATATATATATATATATATATATATATATATATATATATATATATATATATATATATATATATATAAACACACACACACACACATATATATATATATATATATATATATATATATATATATATATATATATATATATATATATATATATATATATATATATATATGTGTGTGTGTGTCGTTTGTAGGCACCGTGGCTCAAGCTGTAGCGTCTGCGACTCTGAGGCGCCAGGTCGAGGGTTCACGCCCCGTCACGGTCTGCGGTTAGCAAGGGAATGCACACAGGGTAACGATTACATCTGCCAAAACAAGTCTTTCGCAAGAAGGCAACCGTCCTAGCCCTTGGTTGAAAAGGAATCCGTGACTTTAAACTGGAACAAACAAACACACACACACACACACACATATATATATATATATATATATATATATATATATATATATATATATATATATATATATATATATATATATATATATATATATATATATATATATATGTCGTATTGATATTCTCTACACTAGAGGCCAGATCTATAGTGTGCAAGGTGATAATGGATATGCAATGAAACTTAACACTTAATCTATTTACAAGCTGCATTTTACCTTTAGGCCTCTATGCCCCCGTCCCCTTAACGTAAAGCTATCTGAATCGGTGCCCACAATACATTGCTCTCCCTGCTCGTTGTGTGACCTTTTTTTTTATCAACTCGGGTCATTCAAACATACAAAGAGATGGCGGGGCATAGTTTCTTAATTGTGCCTCTACCAATAGGATTTCCAGAGAAGGGGGAACACCCCTTAACCTATGGTTTTTGGGCGCCTAAAGAATGCCAGTTCTCAACGCCATTTGAACGTGGTCTCAGAAAACAGATAAGCCACGTGAGACTTCTAGCTTGCACATTGGACACTCATTGAGGCCATATATATTCATATACGTCACTCCTTACGGCCCATTCCTGAAATACGCTATTTCTGGTGAAGCATTAAATGTAAAGGATGGCTATCCTCTGTTAATTACATATTATTTTAGACCATAAATAGATCATAAATATCTACGTGGATTTTTTTCTGTATCACATATCAAAGTTTCCCTATGCTCCTTAATACATACTAAAGTTTCCTCAAAATGATTTAATTGTCAAGGGTACCCTCAATATATATATACAAAATATTATTTCCAAAAAAGACAAAGAAAAGAAAAAATGTTTTCACAACAATCATTCTAATAAAAAAAAATCAGTTAAAATAAAAACTCTAAATTAAGCATTCACATTTACATTATTTAGCAATTAATGAGTGACAAAATAACTATTAGTATATTGCAGTAAAGAAAAACTAAACATTTTCATCTAAAAGACAACTATTCAATAGTATACTTAATAGTGAAGGGAAAATACTTAAAAAAAAAAACGGTTATAGTACCCAATTAACATAAAAATACAGTTTGTAAGTGACAGATATCTAAATATACTCATCAATGAAAGAAAGATTATTATAGTACTAAATCAAACACAAACACTGTTTGTAAATGACAATTATCTTCTAATGCTCATAAATGAGTCAATGATACTTACAATATTCAAGCTAGGTGTAACTATCTTTCCTATATCTCTATGCTACTTCTTTTGGAGGCATTGAGGCTTTCTTAACTTTAATCTTATAATCTAAAATAAAATTCAGGCTTGGTATGCTGAAAAATAGTACATGGTTTCACTGTCGGGAATTTTCAGTTTCCCCCCCCCCTGTTTTGTTTTATCCTATGGGAAATGTCTCTCTCACTTTCTTTTATTTTATTAGGAATTTTCCATATGCTTTTTTATTTCATCTAAATTTTTCACTTCTTTTGCATTCCCCTATGTTCCCATATGGAGTCCCTCCTTTTGGGTTATCGCTAAGTACTGGGCCGAGCCGACGCCTTTTTCCATCCTCCCCCCCCCCCCTTCTACGCTGTAAGATAGGTCAGGTTTGTTACCACGGCTGGCCTGCAAATTCTGCTCCTGGTGGCCGACGGACAATGGAAGAGCACGGATATATCTTTTGAGCGCCTCTTACCCCCGCGTTGATTCGACTCTTGAGGCGGTCATATTACCATTTCTCCTCTCACATCTATCCCCCGGATGTGCATCTCCCTCTCAAGCTCAAATTCTGCAATTAGAATAGCCAGGAGTAGATTCTAGCGCCGGAAAACAGGGCCTAATGTTGCTATTACAAATAAAGGAAACACTATATATCACCTCTGGCTACGAATAATGGTCATAGGTAAGCACACAAAGGGGATACTGCGCATCCCCTGTATCTGCAAGTGCTTGCAATCTCTCCAATGGGTAAAAGGGACTGGTATGCAAAAATTGCAGATCGGGGCTGCCTGAAAATAGGGTAGTAGTTGTAAGTATTTGTCTACACCATTCAGATAGGTATTCCAAGATACTTAGGACATAGCTGAATAACTGATAGATTATCTCTACATGACATTAGTCTGCTATAGATATCAAAAAGAAAAGTCATGAAATGCTGAGAACAGACACCAGAAAAATACTCTTATTAACAGTGACTACAGTAACACAACGGTATGATTTTAAAATAAAAATGTTAATAATTATGTTACTACTGATAGTATTATGAGAATAATAATTATTAAGAAGGACGATGGAGTGATAGCAACAACAGCCATAATAAAAATAAAAATACTTATAGTTATTATAATACAAAAAAAAATAAGAATAACAGTAAATAATATGTGATAATAGCTTTTGAGGCTAGAGCAAAAGTTCTGTAATTGTATTTCATAATAATGCTTATTTTAAAGTAAATTCTTTTGGCCAGTTTCTTTTACCATTTTCGAATTCCTGTTGTAACAATATATAGTAGCATAGCAACCAAGCTTCCTGTTGCTCGGCTTATGTGTGGTAGCTCAAATTTCTTTTAAAGACAGTGGAAATATGTGGCAGACAAACTCTGTTACTACTTAATTTAAGTTTTGTCTTATTAGTGTAACATTAATATGCAAAAACTCATCAAAAATAATGGAGCTAGGTCATATTTATCATCTAGCAATTTACCAAAAAATGAAAAAAATCAACAATCAAAATACTCAAAGTCAACATCTTATAAAAACTTGGCTCCATGCATTCAATTAATAATAAAAATATAAAGAAGATGTCTATACAATAACTACTCTTCACTCTATATTCACTACTAGTAAGTCTTGCGAATGGCCCTTTTGTTAGGCTTTCTGCGAAGCAAAATTTTGTTTTCTAGCATCTTTAAAATAGATAACATTAATTTAGTACAGATTAAGGTAAGGCGATTCATAAATCCATTTTTTTCTGTTTAGCATTGCACATACACTTGCCAATTATGGCATTTTTTTTATATGTATATAAATTGCAGGGTTGAGGCAAAGCACACACTCGCCATAAGTCAAACTTACCTCAGACGGAATTTAAACAAAATACTACTAAAGTTTTTAATTATTATTGACAATAAAACATGAAATTATCTCTTCAAAAGCTTAGCAAGTACTGTAATTCAAAAATATTTCCCATTATAAGCTGATATATCTAGAGAATTTTTATTTTATTTATATATTTATTTTAGTTTTTTTTACATTCAACAAAATTAAAATTAATTTTCTCTTGAACGACAAAGTATACGGAATTAAATATTCTTTTAATTCACAAATTATCTTAATTAGCAAAATAGTAATTATAAACTTCACGACAATGAACAATAATTGACAATTTTCTGCAGATAAGCTTCTCAAAATCGTTAATGTCTTTATCTCTTCGGAATATTACAATTATCATATGAAAAATATATCCACCTCTCAACATAAGAATACAAAAAACATAAGAACATAAGAACATAAGAATAGAGGACACTGCAACATGCCTACTGGCACACACGAGGCAGCTCCATTTTTGAATTGTATTTTCAGCATGTCTAACCTATTCTATTCTAGTCTACTTATTTATTCTGTTTTTCTTTTTATGATTTTTCTAATAAGCACTAACCTATTCATACCCACCCTACCTCTGTCATATGTCTATCTAATCTACATTTGAAGGTGTCTAAGGTATTGGCATTTACTATCCTACTAGGAAGCTTGTTCCATGCATCAGCTACTCTATTACCAAACCAATTTTTACCAATTTCCCTTCTGAACCTAAATTTATCAAGCTTAAATCCATTATTACGAGTTCTGGTTTGATCATGAATTTTTAAAACTTTATTAATATCTCCCTTGTTAATCCCTTTAGACCATTTATACACTTCAATCATATCCCCCCTAACTCTTCGCCTCTCTAGAGAATGTAGATTAAGTTTTTTTAATCTGTCCTCATATGGTAGATTTCTGATATTGTGTATCATCTTGGTCATTCTTCGTTGCACTCTCTCCAAGGATTCAATTTCCATTCTATAATAGGGTGACCAGAATTGCACAGCATAATCTAAATGGGGCCTAACTAATGCAAGATAGAGCTGCAAAATAACTTTTTCCGTCCTATTGCTGACGCTTCTTGAGATAAATCCTAAAATTCTGTTTGCTTTATTTCTGACTGCTGTGCATTGCTCTCTTGGCTTAAGACTACTACTCACAAGAACTCCCAAATCCCTTTCACACTGAGAACTCATGATTTCATGGTTATTTAGCTTATAACTAGTATTGTCTTTTATAGTACCCATTTTAACTACTTTACATTTTTCAACATTAAATTCCATTTGCCATTTGTCCGACCATTCAGATAATCTATTTAGATCTTCCTGTAAAGCATGAATGTCTTCTTTTCCATTTATAGTTCTACCTATTTTAGTGTCGTCTGCGAATTTACTTAGGTTACTACTGATATCCGAATCCAGATCATTTAGATATACGATGAATAATAGAGGACCCAGTACCGAGCCTTGTGGTACCCCGCTTGTAACCGAGCCCCACTCTGATTTCTCTCCATTTATGCAAACCCTCTGTTTTCTGTCTTTTAACCATTGTTTGATCCATCTGAGCACAGCTCCTCCTATACCATGAGCTTCCAGCTTTTTAACTAATCTTTTGTGAGGAACTCTATCAAAAGCTTTGCTAAAATCTAGATATATTGTATCATATTCTTTGCCACAATCTACTGCCTCATAAACTTCTGAATAAAAAGACAGTAAGTTTGTAAGGCACGAAAAACCCTTAAGAAACCCGTGTTGTGAAAGTTTTATCAGTCTGTGTAATTCTAGATGTGCCCTTATTTTATTTGCAATTATGGATTCTAGAATCTTACCCACTGTTGACGTTAAACTTACCGGCCTATAATTATTCTTTTTAACACGTTCTCCTTTTTTAAATATTGGTACCACTTCTGCCAATTTCCACTCCATGGGTACCGATCCTAATTTTATTGAATTATTAAATAATGCAGTTAGAGGACAACTAAGCTCTTCCTTGCATTCCTTTAATATTCTAGCATATATTCCATCAGGTCCCGGAGATTTATGAGCCTTTAATTTATCTATTTCTTTTATTACCTCCTCTCTCGTAATATTTATTGAACTAAGTATATTATCGGGACTGTCTCTGTAAATGGATTCTACTTCCGGAATATTTTCCAAGTTTTCATTTGTAAATACAGATAAGAAATAATCATTTAAACATGTACACATCACTTTATCGTCATCTGTGATATGGCCATTGGCTACTTCAATTGGTCCGACTTTTTCCTTAAATTTTGTTTGATAATGTTGATAAAACCCTTTAGGATTTTCTTTAGCTTCTCCTGCTATTCGAACTTCATATTTTCTTTTCGACTCTCTAACTATCTTTTTAACTTCCCTGTTTAACTGTATATATTGCTGCCTCACCTGCTCTTCACCTCTTTTTAGTTTCCTGTATATTCCTCTTTTAATACCTATAAGATTCTTTATTCTATTGTTCATCCATTTAGGGTCATTTTTTCTTGATCTGCAATGTTTCATGGGAATATAGTCTCTCTGACTATTCTTAAGAGTCATGACAAAATTGTTATATTCCTCATCCAAATTTATATTAACTGACGGGCTGCTGTTCTTTCCTGTGAGAGAATTTTATGTATTGATCTTATCTTGTGATAATCCTTGGCATGTGGTACCCAAATTTCGGGGTAATCCGCTACCTGCGACCTGACCTGCTGGATTAACTACCCACATCTGTACCCCAGAAATCCCTTCCCATACCTCATTAGATAATTTAGTTTTTAAGCCCTCAAAATCTCCTGCTCTAAAGTTTGGAACAATATTCTTATTTTCCTTTATAGTTTCCTTGAAAATTATGTTAAATCTAATGGAATCATGGTCACTGTTGCCCAATTTTTCACCAACTTCTAAATTTGTAACCATATTCTCTCTATTACTAAGAACTAAATCTAGTGTATTCACTCCCCGTGTTGCTTCATGTACATGCTGAGAAAGGAAATTGTCTTCTACTACTTCCAAAAACTCCTTAGAGCTACTATCACCTGTTATGGTTTCCCAGTTAATATGTCTAAAATTAAAATCGCCTACAATGCAAACTCTATTTGACCTGCTCACTTTAGAAATTTCATCGTATATAACATGTAGCAAAACATTCAGTAATAAGAACATACATAAGAATAGGGGACACTGCAACATGCCTACTGGCACACACGAGGCAGCTCCATTTTTTAATGGTATTTTCAGCATGTCTAACCTATTCTATTCTACTCTACTTATTTATTCTATTTTTCTTTTTATGATTTTTCTAATAAGCGCTAACCTATTCATACCCACCCTACCTCTGTCATATGTCTATCTAATCTACATTTCAAGGTGTCTAAGGTATTGGCATTTACTATCCTACTAGGAAGCCTGTTCCATGCATCAGCTACTCTATTACCAAACCAGTTTTTACCAATTTCCCTTCTGAACCTAAATTTATCAAGCTTAACTCCATTATTACGAGTTCTGGTTTGATCATGAATTTTTAAAACTTTATTAATATCTCCCTTGTTAATCCCTTTAGACCATTTATACACTTCAATCATATCCCCCCTAACTCTTCGCCTCTCTAGAAAATGTAGATTAAGTTTTTTTAATCTGTCCTCATATGGTAGATTGCTGATATTGTGTATCATCTTGGTCATTCTTCGCTGCACTGTCTCCAAGGATTCAATTTCCATCCTATAATAGGATGACCAGAATTGCACAACATAATCTAAATGGGGCCTAACTAATGCAAGATAGAGCTGCAAAATAACTTTTTCCGGCCTATTGCCAACACTTCTTGAGATAAATCTTAAAATTCTGTTTGCTTTATTTCTGACTGCTGTGCACTGCAAACAGTAAAAAATAACTTCGTTTTAATTTCATAATCTCTTACGGAATGGTGCATAAATATATATATATATATATATATATATATATATATATATATATATATATATATATATATATATATATATATATATATATATATATATATATATATATATATATGGTTGGTTGGTTTCGGTTTTACGTCATGAACTCCCTTTTCTACTAAGGGCTAGGACGGTTGCCTTCTTGCGAAGGACTTGTTTTGGGAGATATAATCATTACCCTGAGTGTATGCCCTTACTAACCTCAGTCCGTGGCGGGGCGTGAACCCTCGACCTGCTGTCTCAGAGTCGCGGACGCTACTATTTTGCCACGGAGACTACACACATATATATATATATATATATATATATATATATATATATATATATATATATATATATATATATATATATATATATATATATATATATATAATATTATGAACTTACATTAACGTTTCTTCCTTTTTTCTTCCTCAAGAGATTACTTCGGCAGACAGGAAAGGATATACGTATATCATTTAGCCATTTATTTATCTATTTAGAGTATTTTTCCGAACAACTACTTTACATACTTCAGCTAGAGAAAACAATCATTCATAGATTCGCGTCATTTTTCAGTTAATATCTCTCTTGGAATGTCGAAAATCAAACACCCATCCTACGGGCGGAGTACGGGACGTCATAAAAAAAAAAAAACTGCACCTCGGCCATATCCGGGCAGGTGCAATTGTACTACGTAGACTTTTGAAACAATTACATAAATATATCCCTTAATGTATGTTGCCACGTCCTTGTACATCACCTCCCACTAAAACTGTGTGTATAACAACCAATACGTTTTCTCTATTCCCATATGGCCTGCAGTGGGACTCGGGTGATGTAGGGGAAGGGCCCTCCCAGACTCAATCCCCGGCTTGCTCCCTAATGAGCTCTTCTGGATTCTACCCTCAAGTAACCCCCTCTCGTTCACCCAGGTCACTTCTACTCACTCACTCATAAATCGCACTCCCCCTTCTCTCTCTTCGTACACTCCCCCCAGTCACTCTTCTGTTTTCAGCATGTTGGTTTCTTATCCCATTACTCTGAAGGAGTGTGTGTGGATTCCATCTGCCCGTGTAGTCGCATGACTGTGTCAACGGTCATAGGTCCTCTCTGCTCTCCCCATCATGGAAGGGGTAGGGTAAGACACTAATCCCCCTATCAAGGCAACTGCTACTTTACTTTCTTTCCCCGCTTGCATAAAACCTTTACGAACAAAAATCTCTTTATATAGAACGTCAAGAGTCTTAATAACATCGCAAAAGTCTCTGACTCTTCAGTGGTATTGACATACACGTATATTATGAGTAACTGATTCAATACAATTTAAATTTTCTTTAAAAAGAACGAAGATGAGAGAAAAACCTTACAAGTGGATTCAGGTTCAGTTCTTAAGGTAATTATTACGCGCATTTCGGAGTCTAGAGAAAAACTACAGCTTATATATTATTCTGGAACGCTGTCACTCTTGCGAACGACACTCAGTGACTTAAATTTCTCTACTTCCGCTTTGGAAAATTAGCATATTAATAATTTTACATGTATATTTTTTTTTTCAAATTAAGTCAGTTCCTTTGCCTGTTCAATACTTAACCTAGGTAATAAAAAATTTATTTTAATGAGCACCCTTCAAACGCAATTACTCGTTATACTGATTTTATATTGACAAAAATCGAGTTTATCATTGCTTATTGCTAATAGTACAAATAATCTAGTTAAGTAATGGGTACAAAAACTTTACTTCTATTAATTTACTAAAGCCATATTCCCTCTTATATGCAGGGTGGCTGAGTCAGAGCATGTCTACAAAACAAATTTGCAGAGTCTTTCGACCTCAATTTCATTATATAGTAGCCCCATTACTCACTAGATAAAAATTACAGGTACTTAGCTATTTTGGGATGCTGTCTGGAGGACGTCACTGTCACTGGTACAGGGGGAGGGGGTTTTCCTTTCTTTTGGGCTCGCTGGTTTTCCCTCCGACGTTGTCAATACCTCTCATAAAATCTCCGATTCACCATCCAGGGAATCTCCCCAGTAGAATTCAGCAACAAATAGCGCCTAGTAAGGGTGCTGTTTTTCAAAGCACCATTTACAGTGCTAAGCACGGTGAAATTCGTGAATCGTGCTGAAATTCTCTCCCAGCCTTCGTGAACAATGTTTCAGCAACTTTGCCCCAGAGTCAAAATGCATGGGACAATTCTTACTACTGGGCACCTTTCCTGTGAGGTATGACTTGCTGTGCTCCCTTCAACATTTCTTCTAGAGATATTTTATGTTCTTCTGTATCTTGCATTTTTTTCTTCTCACAGCATGAGATTCACTGGCATACAACATCCTGTCTCTTCATGATAATTTAGGTGTGGAATCGTACTAGGCTGCCACCAATGTCATACTAAAATTCTCTACACTACATGCCAGAGCTACAGCTGGCAAGGCAATAAATGATATGCGATGATACTAAGCACTTAATTTATCTACAAGCTACATTTTACCTCTAGGCCTCAATGCCCCATATCATTAACGCAATGCTATCTATATAGGCGCCTAAAAAACATTACTTATGTATATATATATATATATATATATATATATATATATATATATATATATATATATATATATATATATATATATATATATATATATATATATATATATATATATATATATATATATATATATATATATATATATATATATATATATATATATATATATATTATTTATTTTTTTCTTTTAATGAGTGTAACACTGGGACAGGCAGAAACTGCCCTCATCAATAAAGGCCCTGGCACGAGAAAATACCAAGACAAAGGAAAAGAAAAAGGTTAAGGACAAGGCAGAGATGAGGTAATGTCACACAAAGGAAAACTACAGATAGAAAACACAAAGTACAGAGGACCCAGAGATATGGAGGACTAGGCTCTGAGATGACGATAGATCTGCTTTTTGAAGAATGAAATGTCATAAGAATTACGAAACACAGAAGGAGGAAGAGAGTTCCAGAGTCTGGAGGTAGATGGGAAGAAGCAGTCGCTGCACCGACCAATCCGCGAGCTACAAATCTCCACACAGTACCTGTGAGATGAGGCCGTTTGGCGAGTGTTACACGACCTCGGCAGAGGGGGAGGGATGCAACTCGCCAACTCATCAGAGCAGCAATGGAAGAAGTAGTGATAGAAAAGCGAAAGAGAAGATACCTTATGGCGAAGTGAGAGAGAATCCAGATTAGAAGTAAGAGAAGGATCATTAATGAGTCTGACTGCATTAGATTCAACACTATCAAGAAGATAAGTATAAGAAGAAGCACCCCAGATGTGTGAGCAGTATTCTAAGCAGGGACGGATAAGACCTTTGTAAATTTTAAGTAACTGTAAAGAGGAAAAGTAATGACGAAAACAGAACAAAACCCTCACTTTTTTGGATGAAGATTTAGATATTTGGATTATGTGATGCCTCCAAGACAAGTTAGAGGCTATATGGATACCTAATATGTTGATAAAGTTAAGAGGGTAAATTTCATTAGTTTAGAAGACAATAGGGTTATCAGGAGGAGAAGAAGATAAAGAAATAACCAGAAACTGTGTCTTGGAGGCATTGAATTTAACTAAATTTTGAGTGCCTCAGATACTCTCTGCAAACCGGAGTTAAGAGTAAAAGAAAGAGTGATACGAGATTGATTACAAGTAACAGATGAAGGTTGTGAAGAAAAGGCAAAGGAAAAGTGAAGGGTAGAATCATCAACATGAAGAAAAGAGGAAGATGGGGATTGTAGAAGATCATTGATGAAGAGAAGGAACAAAGTAGTGAAAGAACAGAGCCCTGTGTAACACCACTGGTAACAGAGAATGGGCTAGATGTCGCGCCATCAACAACTACAGATATATAATGGGCAGCAAGAAAACTGGAAATCGGAGAACAGAAAGAAGGGGTAAAGCCATAGGCAGGGAGTTTGGCCAACAGAGCCTTGTGCCAGACTCTGTCAAAAGCCTTAGAGATATCAAGGGCGATAACAAAGGATTCCCCATAGTTCTTCAGAGATGATGACCATACATGAGCAAGATAGGACAGGAGATCACCAGTGGATCATGGCTTGCGGAAGACGTACTGGTGATCAGAGATAGGTGAGTTAGATTCAAGGCGTTTCAAGAAGTGAGAATTGAGCAAAGTCTCAAAAACTTTAGCAATAGAGGAGGTTAGGGCAATAGGTCGGTAGTTTGAGGGAATAGAGCGGTCACCCTTCTTAGGAACAGGTTGAACTAGAGCATGCTTCCAAGATGAAGGATAGATTCTGGTTGACAGAATGAGGCAAAAAAGACGGCAAAGCATGGAAGCCAGTTCATCTACAAACTCCTTAAGGAACTTTGCAGGGATACCATCGGGACCAGATGCCTTGTTCGTCTTTACCGAGCGAAGAACCTTATGAACTTTGCTTGAAGAAAGGATAAGGGTGGGAATAGGGTTAGAGAGGGGTAAAGATTGAGGAACAGGTGCGCTGGAATCGTTTATAGAAGAGTTGGCAGAAAAATGAGAGCCAAAGAGAGTGGCTTTGTCAGTGGGAGACCAAGCTATAGAACCATCAGAACAAATGAGAGGGGGAAAGCTTGATTTACAGAAGTTTTTGGAGAGGTTTTTGGCAAAGGACCAGAAGTATTTGTTAGTGGGAGAGGAGTTAAGGTCATCAACTTTCCCTCTTATAAAGGAAGCCTTAAGCTTTCGAATCTGAGCTGTACAGCAATTCCTAGCTATAATAAAAGCAGAGCGAGTTAAATTGGAAGGAGAGGCTTGTTAAGATCGGTGAACCCAATTCCTAGCCTGGATAGCCATGGAGCAGGCACGGTCAAACCAAGGTTTAGGGGGAGAGAGAGTTTTTGTAGAAGAGGGGATGTATGCCTCCATTCCCGCAGTCATGATCTCAGCAACTTTTAGAGCTACCTGATCAGGGTTGCGGAACCGTAAGCAGTAGTCATCCCATGGAAAGTCAAAGAGAAAGATACGCAAATTTTTATGTTGGGTACCCTCGAAGTGCCAAAGGCGGCGCTGAGTAAGAGGGATTGGTGGTGGGGGAGCGAAAATGGAAGAGACTGAGATCATAGAGTGATCAGATTTACCAAGAGGGGAAAGCACAGAATAAGAGTAGCTTGAAGTGTAAGAAGTAAAAATTAGGTCAAGAGTGTTTGCAGCATGTTCGTGACAATCAGGAAAGCGAGTAGGATGTTTGATAATTTGCTCCAGATCGTGAGTAATAAAGAAAGCAAGGGCCTCGCTTCCTCCCACATCAGTGTGAGAAGAATGAAGCCACTTAGTGTGGTGTACATTGAAGTCTCCAATGTAGAGAACTTCGGCATGTTTTTTGAGAATATAGCTAGGACTCATGGCACGGGGCCAGATATTCAAATAAAGACATAAACTCGGTGGTGTTTGGAGAACAGTAGCAGAAGCAAAGGAAGATAGTGGTAGTGGAGAGATAGACTTTTAGCCAGAGAACATCAAGCTCAGGAGATTCAAGGTCCATGAGCCTCGCAGTAGGAGTGTAAAGTGTTGCAGTATGCACAGACCCCACCTTTGTAACGAAAACGAGTATACAGATTGTGTGTATATATATATATATATCTATATATATATATATATATATATATATATATATATATATATATATATATATATATATATATATATATATATATATATATATATATATATATATATATATATATATATATATATATATATATATATATATATATATATATATATATATATATATATATATATATATATATATATATATATATATATACTTTGGCTGTTTCCCCTTTAATTGGGGGGTAGCTGACATAAAAAAAAAGAAAACAATGAGGGGAATACTTTGCTCTATGAGCAATGACGAGGAAGCTAGCGACCGTTCAGATGGCACTGCTGGAGTGCCACAGCCCATCCTCCCGGCCCTTCCACAACCTGTGTTGCTTCACAACTTCTAACTCCCCTACTGCCCCTACCACATGGCTACCTATGTAAGATGCAGCCCTGTGGTAACAGCAGATGCCCATCAGAGCTGCGTTACAATTTCTCACCACTCATTCCTATTCCTAGCACGCTCTCTTGCTTCTCTCACATCCATCCTCCTATCATTCAGGACTCTCCTTACTCCATCCATCCATCAAAACCTAGGCCTCCCTCTAGCATTTCTCCCCTCAACTCCCGCATTCATCACCTTTTTCAGCAGTCTTTCATCATCCATCCTTTCCACATGGCCAAACAATCTCAGAACATTCATATCTACTCTGCCTGCAATTTCTCTCCTCACACCCGTTCTTGCTCTCACAACTTCATTCCTAACCCTATCCAACCGAGATACACCAATCATACTACTTAGGCATTTCATCTCAAAACACTTCTTTCATACCCAATAACTCTGATCCATACATCACAGTTGGCACAACCACTTTCTCATACAAAACTTTCTTAACATTCATTTCCAACACTCTATTCTTCATCACTCCTTTCAATGCACCCAACACTTTACATCCTTCATTCACTCTGTGACATACATCTGCTTCCACTCCACCATTTGCAGCTATAACCGAGCCTAAATACTTACACTGATCAACTTCCTCAAGTGTCTCTCCATTCAACATAACATTCAATCCAGCACCATCCTCATTTCTTGTACACCTCATAACCATACTCTTTCCCACATTCACTCGCAACTTCTTTCTCTCACACACCATTCCAAATGCTGACACTAACTGACACAGCTTTTCCTCTGAATCTGCCACCACCACAGAATCATCTGCAAACAGCAACTAATTCAGCTTCCACTCACTATCATCCCCATCTACTATTCTCAAACCTCAACCACGCACTCGCTGATTCACCTCTCTTACGACTCCATCAATATACAAATTGAACAGCCATGGTGACATCACACATCCCTGTCACACACACACACACGCACACACACACACACACACACACGCTCACACACACGCACATATATATATATATATATATATATATATATATATATATATATATATATATATATATATATATATATATATATATATATATATATATATATATATATATATATATATATATATATATATATATATATATATATATATATATATATATTTATGCTTTTAGTCATTATTGAGAAAACGTTTGAGTATCATGTTCAAAACCTTATTTTGATTTTAGAGGCCTTGAGGAAGAGTATTCTCAAAGAAAAATGATTTAGGTGTCAGTTTTTTATGGCAGACGTCATATACTTAGGCAACCTAGTGTCATCTGTGGGAGTGGCAATTTTATATGATAAAATAAAGGTCATAACAATTTTTCTTGACTCCAAACTTGCAAAGGTATTCGGTCTTTCCTCGGACTTTGCTCGTACTATTTTAAGTTTATTCATAAATAAATACCAAGACATCACCATGCCCACAAATAGGTTATGAATTGCACATAAAATCACATGGACTCCTAAATACGAATCCGTGTTTAAAGCTTTAAAGAATACTTTAATGTCTACTCAGGAAGTAGCTCATCTTAAGTTCAAACAAGAATTGTATATCACGCCACATGCCACTGACGTTGCCGTTGGCAGTGTGGTATCACAGGGAGATGATGAGGATAATGACTGTCCTATAAGTTTTTGCTTCCAGATTGCCAACAGACACTGAAACACGATATGTGACAATGGAATGGGAAGCGCTAGCAATATGATCTAGTTAGAGAAATACAAGTATTTCGTCTAAAGGTATGTTCACACAGGGCGTTTTTAACCACGGTGGCCACCGCCACATTTAAGGCTGTGATCATTCACATGAAGTCTTTTGGACCGTGGCTACCACCGAGAGGTAGATTAACTTTTTTCTCTTGCTAATGGCATCTAACAACATCCAGCAATGCAATGGTATGTGTGTGACTCATTACAGGAATCAGTCCACGTTGTAGCCAGGGTTGCCATGGTAACACAGTCTCTTCTCTCATTTGCTGGCATACAGCCAATGATGGCACCCGCTGTCCTCAAAACGAGCATTTCACCACTCTGTGTGAACAATGACATTCATATGCTTTTATCTAAACACCCCTGCCAACTGCGTGTATGTGAGGGGATCTAGCAATATCGGCAGTTTCCAAACCGTTGCAGTTACATGAGAATGATTCCATTAACAAACATTAAAAATGCGACAGAGCGTCTCCAACCGCATTGTTAAAAAGGCCTTGTGTGAACAGGCCCTTAGGATATTCACTGGTAATTCACACTGATCATTTAC
>JAXCGZ010018959.1:47500-52500 GCA_037179515.1 Halocaridina rubra | reverse complement strand
GGTTGGATTCCTTTTAGCCTTCTGTGGTGTAGTGGTAGCGCCTTGACTTAGTAATCATAAGTCCTAGGTTCGAGTCCCGGTCGGGGTAAAAAAATGACTCATGTTTTCACATATGTAATGTGCTTATTTGATAATATATATATTTATATATATATATATATATATATATATATATATATATATATATATATATATATATATATATATATATATATATATATATGTATATATGTATATATATATATATATATATATATATATATATATATATATATATATATATATATATATATATATATATATATATATATATATATATATATATATATATATATATATATATATATGAATAAGCAGACACACATGTGCATAACTAAATATGCATATTGATAATGAAATATATACACACATTCAAATAGACATATAAATATATATATATATATATATATATATATATATATATATATATATATATATATATATATATATATATATATATATATATATATATATATATATATATACATATATATATATATATATATATATATATATATATATATATATATATATATATATATATATATATATATATATATATATATATATATATATATACATATATATTTATATATATATATATATATATATATATATATATATATATATATATATATATATATATATATATATATATATATATATATATATATATATATATATATATATACACTACCAAATTAGCAAACATATTCATACACATATGAACATAAATACAAATAAAAGTAAATGAATATATTTATACATGCAAATATACACTCATAAAAAACCATGCAAATACATTTGAGTACAAATAAATAATTATTTATATGAGTGTGACACTGGATCAGCCAAGAACACTGGCCTCATCAAAAAGGATCCGGGCACAAACAAAACATTAGGATAAAGGAAAAGAAAGAGGTTACGGACAAGGGAAGATGAGTTAATGATACACAAAGGAAAAGGAAAGAGTGAAAGAATAGTCAAAGTACTGAGGAACTAAAGATATGACAGGATTAGGCCCTGAGAAGATGATAGATCCGCTTTTTGAAGGAAGACAGGTCATAGTAATTAGGAAAGACAGAAGGAGGATGAGTTATACAGTCTGGAGGTAGATGGGAAGAAGTAATCGCTGCACTGACCAATCCGCGAGCTACAATTCTCCACACAGTATCTGTGAGATGAGGCTGCCTGGCAAGTGCTATGCGGCTTGACAGTGAGGGAGAGATGATGCTCCCCAACTCATCAGAGCAAAAGCGGAAGTAGCAGCGATAGAAAAAAGGAGATGATACCTAAAGCGAAGAGAAAGAGAATCCAGATTAGAAGGAAGAGAAGGGTCATTAATGAGTCTTACTGCCTTTGATTCAAACCTATTAAGGAGACATGCATAAGAAGAAGCACCCTAGATGTGCGAGCAGTATTCTAAGCAGGAACACATAAGACCTTTATAAATTTTAAGTAACTGTCAAGAGTTAGAATAATGGTGAAAATGAAACAGAAACCCCAATATTTTGGATGCAGATTTAGACATTTGAATTATGTGATTCCACCAAGACAAGTTAGAGGCTATATGGATTTCAAATATGTTGCTAAAATTAAAAGGATAAATTTCGTTAGATTTGAAGACAATAGGGCTATGAGGAGGAGAAAAATATGAAAAGATAGCCAGAAACTAGGTTTTAGCCTTCCTATCCGGATCGTCGCCCCTGTTGCAGGTCAAGTTGTGAAGAAAAGGCAGAGGAAAAGTGAAGGGCAGAATCTACGGAAAAGGAGTAAAGAAGAGTGGAAAATAGAGATTGTAGAAGATCATTGATGAAGAGAAGGAACAGAATAGGTGAAAGAACAGAATCCTGTGGAACACCACTGGTAATGGGGAATAGGCTAGATGTTGCACTGCTAATAACTACGGATATAAAACGGTCAGAAAGAAAACTGAAAATACAAGAACAGAGAGAAGGGGTAAAGATATAGGCAGGGAGTTTGTCCAACAGAGCCTTGTGCCAAAATTTGCCAAAAGCCTCAGAGAAGGGTAAATACTGAAGGACAGATGCGCTCGAGAAAGCAAAAGCAAAAGCGAACCTTGGCACATGCAAACAAAAATACATAAAGCATAAACACACACAAACTTTTTTTTTTATGAGTGTGACACTGGGACAAGTAAGAAAACTGCCATCATTAATAAAGGCCCGGTCATGATGAAAGTGTTAATATGAAGAAAAAGTAAAATTCTGAGGACAAGGCAGAGATGAGGTAATGATACACAATAGGATAGAACAAGCTGAATAAATAGAAGAAATACTGAGGACCCAGAGATATGGCAGGAATAGGCCCTGAGATGAAGATAGACCCATTTTTTGAAGGAAGATAGGTTATAAGAATTAGGAAACACAGAAGCATGAAGAGAGTTTCAGACTTTGGATATAGATGGAAACCACATGATGCACCAATCAATCCGAAAGCTAAAAATCTCCACACAGTACCTTTGAAATGAGGCCCCTTGGCGAGTGCTATGAGGCCTTGGCAGTGAGGTAGGAATGCAACTCGCCAACTCATCAGAGCAGCGATGGAAGTAGTAGCGACAGAAAAGAGATTGGCATGAGTCTTTACGGCAAAGAGAAAAAGAATCCAGTTTTAAAGTAAGGGAAGAGTCATTAATGAGTCTGACTGCCTTAGATTCAACGCTATCAAGGAGATAATTATATGAAGAAGCACCCCAGATGTTTGAGCAGTATTCTAAGCAGGGACAGATAAGATCTTTATAGATTTTAAGTAACTGTAAAGAGAAAAAGCAATGACGAAAACGAAATTGTACACCCAATATTTTGGATGCAGATTTAGAAATGTGAATTATGTGATTCCTCCAAGACAAGTTAGAGGTTATATGAATTCCTAATATTTTAATAGAATGAAGAGGATTTGAAGGAATGGAGCAGTCACACTTCTTAATAACAAGATTACACTAGAGCATGCTTCCAAGATGAAGGATAGATACTGGTTGACAGTATGAGGCAAAAAAGACGGCAAAGCATAGTAGCCAATTCATCTGCAAACTCCTTAAGGAAGCTTGCAGGGAGACCATAGGGACCAGTTGCCTTGTTCGCCTTTAGCGAGCGAATAAACTTTTGAACTTTGCGTGAAGATGGGATAAGGGAGGGATAGGGTTAGAGAGGGATAAAAAATGAGGGACATGTGCATTAGATTTGTTTATGCAATTCTTGGCAGAAAAATAAGAGCCAAAGAGAGTGGCCTTGTCAGTGGAAGAGCAAGCTATAGAACCATTGGAATGAATGGGAGGGGGAAAATTTGAGTTACAGATGTTTCTGGCAAGGTTTTTAGCTAAGGACCAGAAACATTTATTAGTGGGAGAGTAGTTATGGTCAACAACTATACTTCTTGTAAAGGAAGCTTTAGACCTTCGAATCTGAGCAGTACAGCGATTCCTAGCAACAATAAAAGTGGAGCGAGCTAAATCAGAAGGAGGGGCTTGGTACGACCAGTGTGCCGGATCCCTGGCCTGTATAGCCATGGAGCAGACACATTCAAGAAAGGATAAGGGGGAAAAATTTTCATAGAGGAGGGGATGTATGCCTCCATTTCCAATGTTATGATCTCAGCAACTTTATGAGCTACCTGATCAGGGTTGCAGGACCGAAAGCAGTAGTCATCCCATGGGAAGTCAAAGAGCAATTTTGTCAAATCTTCACATTGGGTATGCTCAAAGTGACAAAGGCAGCTCTGAGTAGGAGGAATTTATTAAGGAAAGGAAAAATGGAAAAGATTGAGACCATAGAATGGTAAGAGTTACCAAGAAGGGAAAGCACAGACTTCGAGTAGCTTCAAGGATTAAATGCAAGGAATAGTTCAAGAGTGTTGGCTGCATGTTCGTGTCAATCAGTAGCACAAGTAGGATTTTTGAGAATCTTCTCCAGATTGTGAGTAATAGAGAAAGCAAAGGCCTCACTTCCTCGCACATCAGTGTGAGAAGAATTAAACCACTCACTGTGGTGTACATTGGAGTCTCCAATATAGAGAACTTCAGCATGTGGGTGAAAAGATTGCAAAAGACTCATGAAATGAGTACAGATATTCAAAGAAAGAATAAAATTAAGTGTAGTTTGGAGAGCAGTAGCAGAAGCAAAGAAATATAGTGTTGTAGTAGTGGAGAGATAGATTTTCAACCAGAGAACATGAAAGTCAGGATATTCAAGGTTCATGAACCTTGCAATAGGAATGTTAGTGTTGCAGTAGGCACAGACCCCTCCTTTGGAATGGAAACGAGCACAGGTTATAGTGAGAGATTTAAAATGGGTCAGGGGAAGCATGGCTACACAGTTGGGTTTCAGAAAGGAGGAGGTTAGGGAGGGATGTACAAAAGTGCTGTTCCACAGACAAAAGATTAGAGATCAGACTACGAATGGCACCAAAGTGAGAAGTGAAAGAAGCAGATATATTAAGATATTGCAGTTTCCCCAAACCTCACTCGTGGTTTCGTTTTCACATTTAATTAAAAAGTCATCATCTCATTCGATACCAAGAATAATCATATAGGCACATTACCATATGTGAAAACATGAATCGCTTTTAACCCAACCAGGTTTGAACCTTGGACTTATAATTACTAAGCCAAGACGCTACCAAGTACTTCACAGAAGGTCTAAAAGGGAATGAGACATTACAGCTTATATCTGCTATGCTAGGAATGAATGCACACTATCTTGGCTTAGGTTAAAATGAGTCATGTTTTCTCATATGGTAATGTGCTTATGTAGTTATTATAGATCCCGAATGAGATTGGGAGTTGAATTAAATGAGAAAACAAAACCACAAGTGAAGTTGGGGGAAACTTTAATATGAACATAGTGGCATTCAGATATAATGCATTTATTCCTAATGTAACAGATATAAGCTGTAAGGTCTGTTTCCCTTTTAGACCTTCTGTGGTGCAGCTCGTTGCACCTTGG
>JAXCGZ010018959.1:37500-40000 GCA_037179515.1 Halocaridina rubra | reverse complement strand
TATTTGATTATTGTTGGTCCCAAATGAGGTTGAGATTTGAATTAAATAGGAAAACGATGCCACGAGTGAGGTTGGGGGAAACTGTAATATGAACAAAGTGGGATTCAGATAGAATATGTTCATTCATAGTTTGGCAGATATAGCTGTAAGGGTTGTTTCCCTTTTAAGACCTTCTGTGTGGTGTTATTGGTAGCGCCTTGGCACAGTAATTATATGTCCTAGTTTCAAGACCTAGCATATTTAGAAATTAATAATGTGAAACTCACTTTAAAAATTTAAATTATAAATATAAACGTTACATATAAGAGATTACAAACTCAATTATTATTTTTTTTATGAGTGTGACACCGGGACTGGCAGAAACTGCGTTATCAACAAAGGCCCGGGCACGAGAAAATACCAAGACAAAGGAAAAGAAAAAGCTTAAGGACAAGGCAGATATGAGGTAAGGTCACACAAAGGAAAACGACAGACAGAAAAAAAACAGTCAAAGTACAGAGGGCCCAGAGATATGGAGGACTAGGCTCTGAGATGACGATAGATCTGCTTTTTGAAGGATGAAAGGCCATAAGAATTAGGAAAGACAGTATTCTAAAAGAACACACACACACTAAAAACAATGATCGTTATGCAATTTCATATCGTTCTCTTAACTGAGGCTCTTAGCTCTGAATAAGACGAATCCTTGCCAACGAAAGCATATTTATCGCGGTTGATTAGTGAATCTACATTGTGCTTTGTTTCAAGTGTCCTAAGCAGATCCTTAAAGAAAACTGATGAAGTACTAAAATAATCATTAACTTTTTCAAAGAACGGGCAAGAATGTCTTAATATCTTCAATCCTGTAAACAACTTTATTTTATTGACATAATGCTCAAAGGTAAAAAGTTGAGCTTCTTGACACTCATAATGATTACTTTAATGAGATGAGAGTTCCAACAGTTTCTTGATAGCTTTGTGGTAACCCATAAGCGAAATGCTTCAAAGAAGTTAATGATCTGCCATTGTTAATCCACAAACCAGCCCCATAAATATGCATACATTAAGTTTTAAATAAAAATAATTTTATTTCTATATTTGCAGAACTAAATTTTCTTAATATGCCATTAAATTCCTTTTAAAAAGAGCTCAAAGAGCAATTAATATCATCAGTCTTAGTTAGAGCATGATTAATTATAACCCAAGATATTTATTTCTAACTTTTAACAAGGGTTAGATTTTAACACGTTATGCTTAAAATCTAAATTATTTGCTTCAGTATATATGAGTTGTCAATTAATACCTGAAGACTTGCAGCTGATGGGGCCAGTAGTACAATATCATTAGCAAAAGCTTTTATAACAGACATTATAATATCCAATTTACAATTCCTGTTCAAATAAAATATCTATTTTTTTTTTCATCAAGAATCAATGTAAAGTGAAAACAATTAACCTAAGAAAACTTCTCCTTGCTGGACATCATTATAAATCTTCCATTCTTTTGAAAGAGAAGTCCCAAACTGTATATTAGCCACTTGATTACAGTAAATGTAGTTAATTATATTACGTATATAGAAAGACCATGGTGTTCTGATAATTTTTCTATCAAAGTACGATGAATGATGCCGTCAAAGCTATACTGATATCGATAAAACAAGCATATGCATTAGAATTCTAATTAGTGTAATTTAAAACAGTTTCTTTTAAAACTAAGCATGCTGTATTTGTTGAATAGCCTCATCTAAATCCATGTTATCTATCATTTATTTTTACAAAACCTTTATTTTATGCAATAAGCACTATTCAAACAGTTTAAAAAGGACTGACGATGTCATTACTGATTTGTAATTATCGGAGTTATTCACATCACCAAACTGGTCCTTTACAACTGGTGTTATTATACCTCTTAGGTGATCAGGAGGAAAATAGGCATGTTTAATACAAGAGGAAAATAATTTTGCTAGAATTTAACGCACAAACAAATTCCAATTGATTAGAACGAGTACTATCATAACCTAAACTGTGTTTCATTGTAGTTATCGCTATAAAAAATGTCACAAGTAGTATAATTTTCAATGATTAAATTATTGTGTAACTCATCTCCAGCAACAGGAGCAATATCAGCATGGCATACACTTTATCATGTTTATCCAGTACTTCTTTCGGCCTTTTGCACTAGGTTTAAGACACCGGCAACATTTAAATCTTCCTGAATGTTTTAATATCTCAACCTACCTCTTCTAGTTACTCCTTCAGAGATACACAGTATTCTCATCTCGGTAGCAAGTATTTTACTTGTATTTTGTAAGAGACCAGGTTTCATAAATGTAAATCAACATAGCTCTTAAAATAGTTTCATGTATTATTTTATTTGCTTTTCGTGCGACATGTTTGTCTTTCAGTAAGGGGGTAGCAAAAAGTTTACATTTCTGCTGTAATTAACAATTTGGTATTCTATACCTTTCTCATTATTAGCTCTGTGATCGAACGCTACCCCCTAATAATTTGACTCACTTGCA
>JAXCGZ010018959.1:7500-30000 GCA_037179515.1 Halocaridina rubra | reverse complement strand
AGCAATATTAATTGTCTTTGATTATCTATGACTGTGCTTCACACCCCTTAAGCTTACATGGAGAATAAGGCCCGATTTCTTAAACAGTGTAAACCTAGGATACCATACTGTTAGTTAGCTAGACACACACAAATGGAATTCATAAAAGCATCTGACGCGGTTATGTGTATGGCTAGCATCCCACGTGTTTTTCTTCCTCTTCGTGAGACGGCACTGTATACAAGTCGTGAGCTCTCCAATATTTAGGAATAAACAAGAGACCGTGACCTGCTACGAACGTTAAATCACACAAGCAAGGTATCTAAGACCACAGTGGCTCTCTAGAGGGTTTTGCAGGAGTTGTGAGTAGTGCTGAACTTGATTTTTTTGAAGTGAAATATTTGAAAGATTTGAATCCCTACTCTACATCCCCTCTTGACCCGTTGGCTGACTTCAGCGCATGCGCACCGGTGTTGTGACATCACTGAGCTTCCACCGCGGCCCTGCTTAACAACAATGGATCCAACTGTTATTACCAAACTGTTGGAATCTCAAGAAAATGCTTATAAGAATGCTATGGAGGTAATGTGAAACAGCTTAGTGACAGGATAAAATCACTTGAATCCACTGTTTCCGACCTGACGACAAGCCTGGAGTTCAGCCAGAGAGAAATTAATGATCGCAAATCGACTATTAAAATTTATGAGAAAGATAAGAGTAACGACAAAGAAATAATCGATAATCTATCTCAACAAATAAATTCTGCAAACCAACAAATAACCACCTTAGAAGAACGTTTGAATTACCAAGAAGACTATTCCAGAAGAAACAACATCCAATTAAGCGGTGTAGATGAGAGACGCGATGGGGAGATACGATACGATAGGATAGGATAGGACAGGTGGGGGAAAAGTAGTGACGGCATCGAGTGAACTCTCTTAGCCCTATTCAGGGTGTCATCACTGGTGAGAGGGGGTAAAGGATGGGAAGGATTGGAGGGATAAGCACGAAATTTAAGGAAGTAAGAGATGAAAAGAGAGGGGCCTGGGAGCAAACAACGACGATGGTATCAGCCCTAATAGCCGATAAATTACAGCTAGAAGGCATGACGTTGGAGAGGGCGCACAGGGTGGGACCACTATGTGATAACAAACCTCACACCATAGTGGCTCGTTTCTCCAACTACAATGACAGAGAGACGGTCATGCAAAATGCCAAAGAGTTGAAAGGCACTAAGATCTATATTAATGATGACCTGTGTGCCGCATCACAGGCAATAAAATCTGACAGATGCCACAACTAAAAAAGGCTAGATCAGAAGGGAAAATTGCCTTTTTTAAACATACGAAACTCATCGTGAAAGAACGATATAACACCGAGAGTGTAGCTGATGCTGTGGGTGGTGTGGATGAGGAGTTCACCAGGATGGGGGGTGGGGGTGCGGGAATGGGGGGGAGTGATATATCATCACCCGCACCCTCTCCTGCTGTCTCTCCCGCCATGGGAGCAATAAAACGATCCCACCCAAAACCAGTAAATGGCCGGAAGTACCCGGTAAGATTTGGTAGAAGTAAATAGTAATGTAAAAGTAGTGTAATTTATTTCTTCACCATGGCTGTAAATAGATACCTCCCATACTATTTCATTAGTGATGATGAACTAATAAGGCTAACAAACAACGACAAAGTGCTTCCCAATTATTTATGTATCAATGAGCTTGATAAGATATGGTATTTAACCCACTTGATCTTGAAAATGAAATAGATTTGTTTTTGAATAATATGAGATATGCAACCAACACTCTTTCAATTTATATATACTTCAATGAACTGTATTCAAATTTAAATAAATCTAATGCCTTTTCGGTTTTGTGCATGAACATTAGAAGTCTTGCAAATAATCTTCAAATATTTGTTGATCAATGTTTAGCAGAAAATAATATATGTGATGTAATGGGTTTTTCAGAGACTAGGCTGGAAAATTATATTAAGTCATTGTATAATATAACAGGGTACAATATGTTCACTCAGAACAGAGACAGGAAAGGTGGAGGTGTATGTATGTATGTAGCTAATAAGTATAGCTCGAGTGTTATAAAGAAGTGCAGTTTTATGGAACGATTCATTGAATGTGTTAGTGTACAGGTACATAACGGTAAGGAAAATTGCTTCTTTGCATCTGTATATAGACCACCAAAGGGGAACATGCCTGAATTCCTTAAAGCTTTACTGAAAGTATTTGATTTTGCAGCAAGAAAAAAGTACAAAACTATTTATTTATTCGGTGATTGGAACTTAGATTTGTTCAAAATAAATTATCAAAGAGTAACTGATTTTATAAACTTAATGTATACACGTGGCTGCTTTCCAATAACTACTAAACCTACGAGAGTAACTGAAAAGAGTGCATCTCTAATCGATCATATCTGGACCACAAATCTTGAAGACAACATAAGTAATTAAATAGTGTACACAGACATAACAGATCATTTCGCAGTATACTCCCAGTTTAAAAAAGAACATAAATTTGATGCATATGTAGAAAAAAGACATTACTCTGATGATAACATAGCTAAATTTACTTGAGATATATCACATGAAAAATGGCACACATATCGTAGACCTAAATAATGCAAATGAAGCTTTTAATAAATTTCACTGTACAATTAGAGATAAATTCCTAGACCGCTTTCCTCTAAGAAAATCGACTGTAAATAATAAAAACAACAGATGCCCACACATAACTGCGGGATTAAAAAATAGTATCAAAGAAAAACACCGATTAGAAAGGCTTGCATCAAAATGGCCTTTGTCTTTTGGAACCAGATATAAAGCTTACAGGAACAAATTAGTAACACAACTCCGAGCTGCAAAAAATAGATATTTTCAGGATAAGCTTAAGAAGGAACAAGGAAACAGCAAGTCCACCTGGAATACAATAAACAGCCTAATGGGACGAAACCAAATTAATCATTCAAAGGAAATCAAATTAAAAATGATAATGACCACACTGCTAACATCTTTAACAATCATTTCTAAACTATAGCACAACCAACACAGGAACAACAAAATTTGCAGCAAAACTCACACCGACAGTTTCTTAATAATCCACCAGACTTTTTGTTTTACTTGTATCCTGTAACAAGGGAGGAAGTCACTAAATATATAAAAACCTTAAAACCAAATACAGCTTCGGGATATGATGAAATTCCATCAAAACTATTCCAGGTCACTGCCCATTACATTGGTACCCCACTTACCCACATAATCAATCTATGTTTTCAGCAAGGATGTTTTCCAGACAAACTAAAAAGTGTGAAAGTAATACCTATATTTAAGTCAGGCACTGTGGATGATGAAAATAACTATAGACCTATATCAATCTTACCGTCCTTAAGTAAAGTGTTTGAAAAAGCGATTGTTCACAGACTTAAAGGATTCCTTGAAAAGTTCAACCTATTATCAAAAAATCAATACGGATTCCGTAATAATAAGACCACTGAAAAAGCAATAATGAACTTTACAAGTGATGTTTATCAAAATTTGGAAAATAAAAACTTTGTTGCAGGGGTTTTCCTAAACTTGTCCAAAGCATTTGACTCATTAGACCATGATATACTAATAGAAAAACTAACTTGTGTGGGTATTAGGGGAACACCATTACAGTTATTTAAGAGCTACTTGAAAAATAGAAAACAAGCCGTATATTGTAATGGGGAAGCATCTTTGATGCAAACAATTGAGAGGGGAGTACCACAGGGATCAATACTGGGCCCATTGTTACTTTTAGTTTATATAAAAGATATTTCCAATGCCAGTAATAAATTCAAATATTCTTTATGCAGATGACACCAACCTTCTCTTGCATGATAATAACCTTGACCACCTGCATTCTGTTTTAAATATTGAACTAGAAAAAATTAACAACTGGGTCTCTGTTAATAAATTAAAGCTAAATGTTTCCAAAACTGACTATATCTTATTTCAAAATCGATCTGTAGTACACAATATTGGTCAAGTTAATATGAATGGGTATGAAGTTAATAGAGTTGCTTGTAAGAAATTTTTGGGAGTAATTATTGATGAAAATTTAAGTTGGAAATATCATATTCAATCTGTCTGCTCAAAACTGTCCAAGACGTGTGGAATTGTGTATAAGATTCGCCATAACCTGACAAATGAGGCCTTAAAAAGCATATACTACTCCCTGTGTTATCCTCGTATTATATACTGTTTGACCATCTGGGGTTGTACTTCGCCGTCAATTGTAAGGGATGTATTTGTAACTCAGAGAAGACTGATCAGAACTATTACATATAGTGGAAAATAGGACTCAACTTCCTCTTTATTCAAGGAGCTAAACTTGCTTAAATTTAATTACTTGATACAATATTTCTATCTTATTATTATACATAGTGATGTTAATGATAACAGAAAATTATTTAGATTTATTCAACACAACCATGGAACCAGAGGTAACAATATAAATTTGATATATCCACAGCCGAGAACAACCTTGTACAAATTTTCTATTTGCTGTTTTGGCCCAAAATGTTGGAATGCATTACCAGAAGATTTAAAAACAATAACTGGCACAACTTTATTTAAAAAGAAACTCAAACAGCATTTATTTACTAGGCAAAATCAAGCAGCTGTTGATTAATAATTAATACAGTATTGTGTATCATTAAGTCCAGGTTAAGGTCAGGCTACTGTTTTGTTTTATTACAAGATAAGTATGAGATTGCTATATTGGAGCTTTTGTTAACTATTGC
Organism: Halocaridina rubra; assembly: GCA_037179515.1. Lineage (NCBI taxonomy): Eukaryota > Metazoa > Arthropoda > Malacostraca > Decapoda > Atyidae > Halocaridina > Halocaridina rubra. The sequence goes on along the minus strand of JAXCGZ010018959.1, from coordinate 25,247 downwards.
CGTCATACTTCAAATTATGCAAAATGTATATTAAACTGCCTGCCAAGGAGCTCTTGCTCAGAGGGCTAGTGCCTCTGAATATAATGTATATATTTATTCATGTATGTATTCTAAATATTTGGCAATAAACTCTATGACTATGACTATGACGTGGATCCTAACCATACAGCGAACTGCGTCAGATGCATTCATGAAATCCATTTGTGTGTGGCTACCTAACTAACAATATGGTATCCTAGGTTTACACTGCTTAAGAAATCGGGCCTAAGAAGTGGTGATAAAGAGTATCACCATCCACACGTTAAGAGACACTTACTGATTACTTTGCAAAGAAAGGAGAGCCATTGCATATCGTCAATGCAGAAGAAAAGGATCATTACTCAGTTAGCAATCTTCTGTACTATATCATAATAAAGATAAATACACGATCTATAATTAAATTGAAAGGACTTCCGGAACTTACTAAGAGACGACACTTAATATAAAAAACAAATGTACATATCCCATTATTTTATAGCAATTGTTATTTGAGCTATTATGACTTTGGCTGCATGCTTTAAATCCCCTAACCCACTGTGGTATTGAAGCAGTCTTATAAAATTATAAAGTTTCTTTAAACAATTTCACTATAATCATCTGGCATAAGCAAGTCTCAGTTATGATGAAATGAAACGAAGTTAGTTAAAATCATCGTACTCTCACACAAAATTAACTTGGGAAAAGCTAGGTGTACCGTTTCGGGTTATTTTCACCAAAATCAATAGGGATGGATATTGGAATTAACCTAGGTATAGGAAGAGTAATATTTCGAGGCAATGGGAACTACTGTCTATGTGAACTGTATCGTTAATGCGCAAAATACTGCAAAGACATATAAGTTAAGGCTTTTGCAAAATATTCATGATGAGAGAGAGAGAGAAATACAACACATGATGAGCACCTACTGAGGTGCTGACTGTTCAAAGGCATGGGGGGGGGGAAGACTGAGCCTTAAGCAAAATGAATAAAGTTACAAAACAATCTCTTAAAATCTTTAAGTAAATAAATAAGTAAATATATAAATAAAAAAATAATCAAATAAAAAGTTAACAAATAAATATATAAATAAACTAATGAACTAGTAAATAAATATCTTATTAAATAAATAAAAACAAATAAACAACAAACCAAAAACGAATAAGCAAAAAGTATGTAGTTAATATAAAAACTAAATATATATATATATATATATATATATATATATATATATATATATATATATATATATATATATATATATATATATATATATATATATATATATATATATATATATATATATATATATATATATATATATATATACATATATATATATATATATATATATATATATATATATATATATATATATATATATATATATATATATATATATATATATATATATATATATATATATATATATATATATATATATATATATATATATATATATATATATATATATATATATATATATATATACATATATATATATATATATATATATATATATATATATATATATATATATATATATATATATATATATATATATATATATATATATATATATATATAAAGAGAGAAAGAAGGTATGAAAGAAAGAAAGAAAAAAGAAAAACAAAAAGGAAGAAAGAAAGAAAGAAAGAAAAAGAAAAATTGTATTCAAAACTGTGATCTTAATTTCGACATCTTCAAAGGATTTCTTGGAGGTGCTTCCCAAACTTTAGGTTATCAGCTACGCATGGTAAAAGTTTTCCCTATTAGGGAAAAAAAAAAGTTTTTTATTGACTAAATTTCAAATCTTCCCTATCAGCTGCCCCACACCGCACTCATCCCCTCACATATCATATACCCCATCATGTATCAGAGTCTATTCGAAGTATGTCATTTTCTGAATACTTGACTATCATCATTGTTATCATTATCATCATGTAATAATAATAATAATAATAATAATAATAATAATAATAATAATAATAATAATAATAATAATAATAATAATAATAATAACAATAATAATAACAATAATAACTATAATAATGACAATAATAATGATAATAATAATAATAATAATAATAATAATAATAATAATAATAATAATAATAATAATAATAATAATAATAATAATAATAATAATAACATTAATAATAACTATAGTAATAATATTACAGTAATAAGAATGTTAATCATGATTATTATTATTATTATTATTATCATTATTATCATTATTATTATTATTATTATTATTATTATTATTATTATTATTATTATTATTATTATTATTATTATTATTATTATTATTATCATTATTATTATTATTGGTGTTATTATTATTATTATTATTATTATTATTATTATTAGTAGTAGTAGTAGTAGTAGTAGTAGTAGTAGTAGCAGTAGTAGTAGTAGTAGTGAATCATGTCTTTACTCTTCCTTTCCTAATACCCTCTACCCTCTTATAGCACCCCCAACAATCACTGCAGAAAAATGAAAAGGAAAAATTATATGTTTTCGAAAACAAAGTTTCGTTCTTTACTTAACTGAAGGTATACATAGAAAACAAGAATTAAGGTTGGTTTTTAATTTATTCAAAATAATTCAGGTTTGGTATGTAATATATTTACAGAAAGGAGTATTGGGAAATAGCGAAGGTGAAGTACCCTTTGACAGAGAGCAACCGCATATCACTAGTGGCTCCAAATAATTGGTAGCATACACTAATGGTCAATCCCTAGCACACCATCTCGGCTCATGGTTAAAATCAAGTTAGGGTATCCACGGCTTATTTGTATTCCATGGTGTACAGGCACATCACCTTGTTGTATGCGAAGACTGAATCGACATCGAAGTCGCAAGACTACAGGTGAGTACAGAGGCAGAGATAGTGCGACAGCAAGATATCCAACACATGTGAGGCGAGCCCGGGGTGAAAAGAGCTTTTGCTGCTATCTTGGAAGAGAACTGGAGATTCCACCATGTAGTTATTCCAAGCTTAATATGAATCGCAGCAAAAATTATCCTGAGTATAGCGGAAACCAAAGTGCAGTCGCTTCAGGTCGGAATCCTCATAGTTTCACGGAGGTGGGCTCTGACGGTTATCAAGCTACTATGCAAACTAGAGTATTAAGTAGATTTGCAAAATGGAATGTACATACACTTTATCAGCAAGAAAAATTTGAAAATCTCAAGGCAGAATTCCAAAGATTGGATTTAGGTTTATTAGCCGTTAGTGAAGTTCAATGGACGGGAGTGGCAAGGCTGGACTTTGAGGAGGGAACAATTTTCTATTCAGGAGGTGAGGAATATGAATATGCAGTGGGCATCATGGTAGATAAGTGATACTCGCAGTCTGTAAGTGTGTGTGTGTGTGTGTGAGTGTGTGTGTGTGTGTGCGCGCGCGCGTGTGTGTGTGTGATTATCTAATTGTGATTACCTAATTGTGTTTACGGGAAAGAGCCCAAAGCTCGTATCTTCCCGTCTCCTGATCGGTTCCATTTTTAGACTTAGTGATACTTATCATACCTGTCCTTAAAACTATGGATTGAGGTAGCATTAACTACCTCCTCGCTTAGCGAATTCCAATTATCAACTACTCTTACACTGAAAAAGTATTTCCTTACATCCTGCAAACAAGTTTTCTTCCGAAGCTTCAAACTATGACCTCTAGTTCTAGAGCCAGCCATATCGAAATATCGATCCCTATCCACTCTATCATAACCATGAAGGAATTTAAAGACTGTCACCATATCCCCCCTTACTCTTCTAGCTTCGAGTGATGGCAAGTCTAATTCCCTCAGCCTCTCATCATAACCGAGATTGCGTATTTCTGGCACCAGTTTCGTGGCATGTCTTTGAACTTTTTCAAGCTTAGCTATGTGCTTTTTCAAGTGCGGATTCCAAAAGGGGGCTGCATATTCGAGTTTTGGCCTCACATAGGTTACATAAATATTTCTGAACATTTCCTTGTCCATGTGCCTGAAGGCTACCCTTACATTTGATAAGAATGCATATGCTGCCCTTACTACGCCATTTATATGTATTTCTGTGTGTGTGTGTGTGTGTGTGTGTGTGTGTGTGTAAATGGCTACGTAAGGAAACTGAAAAACATTTTAGATCCTTATCACTTTCAAGTTTATTACTTATCTTCAGAGCAATCTGACTTGTACAAACAAATGATTCGATATATATATATATATATATATATATATATATATATATATATATATATATATATATATATATATATATATATATATATATATATATATATATATATATATATATATATGCATGCAGAAAACAGGATGAAAAAGGGAATTAGCAATTCAAAATCGGAAATTTAGTATAAAGGCAATATCAACATATGTTATATTAGTTTATTAAGCTATGGGAAACCCCTTATCTCCTCTTCTTTCTAATCTTTATATGGAACTTTTTGAAAGACAGAAACTTCCAACTATTGTCCCTATAAACTAATTTTCATTGTTTTCGTTAAGTTGATGATGTACTGTATTTTTCCCGTACTGATATTAGCATTCAGGAGTTTTTGACTAAATTGAATAATTTTGTTCCCTATATTAAATTCACTTTAGAAAGAGAAATGATAATAGCTTACCATTTCTAGACATTTTATTACATTGACAACCTTTGTCAGTGAGATTTGATATTCTTAGAAAACCCACAAATAATCTATAAAAATAAAGAAATCTATCTTTTCTCCAATGTTTCTCCTTGCTCTCCATATTGTAAGCTCAGAATTCCTTGATGCTTAGACTGATAATATCTCTGATATTGGAAAAAATCTTTGTTATCTCAGTTGTCAGTCTTCCAGTGCTTTGTTCAAGCATTATGCTGATTGCAATCACCATATTGTCTGGAACAATGCCTCTATCTAAGCAAGACTTAATTATTTTATTACTAGAAACGTCTTGGAATCTGCAATAATTAAAATAACCAAGCACCAAAATATTAACTTAAGTCATGGTTTATTTGAAATTGACCCCATATTATCTAGTATGCTTTATTCAAGTTTGAAAAATGTAATTTTGGAAGTAGCATAACTTCTTTATTTATTATTTTCTTTATATCCATAATTGATTTGTTCTTATTTGAAAATTTTTTATTTAAAGTGTTTAATATATTTTACTATCACTATTATTTCACATTAATTTTTTGCCATTTCATATTTAATATATTTATAATAATATATTTGTTAGTATTTCTAATGTTATGGTTTTGTTTTTCAGATTTTTCGTGATTACTGCTTTTCTTATTGTTGTACTATTGCTAGTTTTATTTTTTGGTTAGTATTACTTCTATTGTTATTATCGTTATTATTATTATCATTATTATTATTATTAGTATTACTATTATTATTATTAGTGTGTCTTTTTCATTGTTACTCTTTTTCTCAGCAAAGTAATATGATATTTCCTCCTACCATCGACCATACCTATCTACTCGATGTTTACAACCCAATAAACTGAAATAACATATGGCGGTATTGTCTTTATACTCAACTGCCGATGATGGGTTGCTAATTCCCTTTATTTTCCTGTTTTCTGTATATATATATCACCTCATTCGTTTGTGCAACTCAGATTTCTCTGAAGATGAGCAATAAACTTTAAAGTGCTAAGGATCTCAAATTTCCTTGCAATTTCCTTCCATAACCAGTTACATATTCAGAATATTCACGTGTATCTCATGAAATAGAATCATATATATATATATATATATATATATATATATATATATATATATATATATATATATATATATATATATATATATATATATATATATATATATATATATATATATATATATATATATATATATATATATATATATATATATATATATATATATATATATATATATATATATATATATATATATATATCTATATATATATATATATATATATATATATATGTATGTATGTATGTATGTATGTATGTATGTATGTATGTATGTAAGTATGTATGCATGCATGTATGTATGTATGTATGTATGTATGTATGTATGTATGTATGTGATTACCTAATTGTGTTTACGGGAAAGAGCCCAAAGCTCATATCTTCCCGTCTCCTGATCGGTTCCATTTTATACTTAGTGATACTTATCATACCTGTCCTTAAAACTATGGATTGAGATAGCATTAACTACCTCCTCGCTTAGCCAATTCCAATTAGCAACTACTCTTACACTGAAAAAGTATTTCCTTACATCCTGCAAAGAAGTTTTCTTACGAAGCTTCAAACTATGACCTCTAGTTCTAGAGCCAGCCATATCAAAATATCGATCCCTATCCACTCTATCATAACCATGAAGGAATTTAAAGACTGTCACCATATCCCCCCTCAATCTTCTAGCTTCGAGTGATGGTAAGTCTAATTCCCTCAGCCTCTCATCATAACTGAGATTGCGTATTTCTGGCACCAGTTTCGTGGCATGTCTTTGAACTTTTTCAAGCTTAGCTAGGTGCTTTTTCAAGTGTGGATTCCAAAAGAGGGCTGCATATTCGAGTTTTGGCCTCACATAGGTTACATAAATATTTCTGAACATTTCCTTGCCTATTTGCCTGAAGGCTACCCTTACATTTGATAAGATTGCATATGCTGCCCTTACTATGCCATTTATATGTATTTCTGGAGACAAATCTGCCAGTATGTTTACTCCTAGATCTCTCTCATTTTCTGTCTCTTGAAGTTGTACTCCAGCCACCGAGTAGTCAAGCTTGGGCCTTCTTGCACTTGTACCCATTCTCATTACCTTACATTTTGAAGTACTGAATTTCATTAGCCACTTTTCTGACCACTCATGCAGACTATTTAGATCTTCCTGAAGTTCTCGACCATTGTTCTCGTTTTTTACTTTCTTCACAATCTTTGCATCATCTGCAAACATATTCATGAATGAATTTACAGACTCTGGTAGGTCATTTACATATACAAGGAACAAAAGTGGCCCTAAAACTGAACCCTGTGGAACTCCACTACTAACTCTTCTCCAATCAGACACTGAGTGTCTTACTCTAACACTCTGTTCCCTTCCTCCTAAGTAAGTTTTTATCCATTCCAAGACATTTCGACCTATTCTAGCCATTGCTTGCAGCTTCCTAATAAGTCTTCCATGTGGAACAGTGTCAAATGCTTTCTGGAAGTCTAGGAATATGCAATCTGCCCAGCCCTCTCTTTCCTGTAAGATTCGGCTTACCTCATCAAAAAATTCTAATAAGTTTGTTACTGTTGATCTACCTTCTCTGAAGTCACGTTGCCTCACTGACAAAAAGTTGAAGGATTCCAAGTGAAGAGAGATATGTTTCCTTAGTAGTTTCTCCATAACTTTGCAAACTATGCTGGTCAAGGAAACTGGTCTATAGTTCAGAGCCGTATCCCTCCTTCCCTTTTTGAAGATAGGTATCACATTTGCTTGTTTCCAGCATCTTGGAATCTCCCCTGACTCCAGTGACTTTTTAAATATGATACTTAGTGCCACTGATATTGAGTTTGCGTATTTTTTAAGTACATGAGGGGATATGTCATCAGGACCTGTAGCTTTATGAACATCTAACTCCATCAGCGCTTTGCATACCTCTGTGGCTGTAAGGTTGATGTTCTCTAATACCGGCCCTTGAGCTTCTATCTCTGCAATCTGAGGGGGTGGGGTATTTTCTACTGTAAATACTGACTGAAACTCCTTGTTCAATTCTTTGCAGATCTCTTCATCCGTCTCAGTGATGCTTCCATCCACTCTCTTTAGCCTTAAAACCTGTTTTTTTACCTTGAGTTTTCCTCTGATAAAGCAGTGGAAAAACTTTGGATTTTCTTTAGCCTTCCTGGTGATGTCCCTCTCATAGTCTCCCTCTGCCTCTCTCCTTTTACTTAGGTAGTCATTTCTTGCTCTTTTGTAGGTCTGCCAGGCATTTATGTTTTTTCTCCTCCTATACCTTTTCCAGCCTTTGTCTCTCCACTCCTTAGCTATTTTACACCCATTATTGAACCATTTCTCTCTTTCATGAATAGCACCTACTTTGGTGACATGTATGCAGCATTCTACTATCTTCCCATATATCTCACAAAAGATGTCATACATTTCTTTTACAGATTTGTTGTAAAATAAGGTTCTCCAGTCAATAACTGCAAAAAGCTCATTCATTTTGATGCAATCTCCTTTCGGATAGTTCCTCCTCATGTCCTCAGTGCCTCTACTCTCAGGCAGAATATCTTCAATGATATACTCCATCAACTACACACAGTGGTCACTCTTTCCAATTTGTGGTTCATACTCAATTTTTTCAATTTCCAACACGTTATCTGTGAATACTAGATCAAGTAGTGATGGCTCATCCCTACCCCTGGCCCTCGTTGGTTCCATTACATGTTTGTGTAGGATATTCCCTTGTACGCAGTCTAGGAATCTTGCCCCAAATGAGTCCTCACCACTGTGTGGGTCAAGATTTATCCAATCTATCTCTTTATGATTAAAATCTCCCATAATCAAAATCCTACATTATTTTCCCCGTGCCATGTTATCAACCGAGTTTATGACTTCAGTAGTACCTATATGACTTTCCTCATAAACTTCAAGCCTATTCTGGTTCCTTGGTGGGTTATATACAACAGTTATTATAATGCTCTCTGACCCAGTATTTATGCGAGCAACAAGAAATTCCTTGAAGTCACTTTCTATAGCCAAGTTTATTTCTTCAACTTGAATCCTTTCACTTATGAGCAGTGCTATCCCTCCACCAGTCCTCTCAGATCTTTCAACCCTTAGTATTCTGAAGCCCTTAGGAAAAACTGTGACACTGTTTATGTCCTCACTCAACTTAGTCTCTGTAATTGCTACTATATCTGCCTTACTGTTGTGAATCCTATCTTTTAATTCTACTGCCATACCAGCTAATTCATCAGCATTTGTGTATAACAATCTTAATGAGGCCCCATCCCCTGATCTTCTGTCATTATCTTCTTTATCTCCCCTTTGTCTGAAAGAACTCTGAAATGAAAATTTTTCTTCTGTTCTTCATTTCTTTCATCATTTAACCTTCTTGCCTCTTGCAACAATTTTTTTATCTTTCCCATCTCTTCCTGTGTTCTGTATTGTCTAATGAACACTTCTTTGAATTCTTGAAGTTCTTTTAGACTTTTTTTCTCAACAATGTTTCCCTACACGTTTCCCCTCTCTCAAAGGTTACTTTTGTTGGTCTCGGCTTTCCTTCCCTCGAATATTTACCTAGTTGGTGTATGTTTACAATATCCTCAGGACCACAAACTACTCCAAGCTTTCTTATCAGGTCTACAACCCTAGCTTTATTTTCTTCAAGTCTCCCCTGCCATGTTGGCTACTGGGATTCGCTTATGCCTGAGATTACCACTGTCTTCTCCTTATCAAGTGCCTGTTTGATGAGTGGGTTTGCCCTTTCCATCACAAGTCTTTCATTTTTTCGATTACTGTCTCTTTATAGTCAACTGTTTGTATGTTCTCCAGTGTCACCACCTTTACAGCCTCTTTTACTGCCACATTCCCCTTTAGTGCATCAGCAAAGGAAGTTTTCATGGCATCATTTTCCATATTCAGCTCCTGGAACTCTTTTCTGAACTGTTCAATGTTTTCCTTAATCTGGACATTCCAAGCAGCAATCTCATCTCTCTCAGAAGAGAGCAGTTAACTAACATCTAATTCCTTTAGGTTGTCATTCAGCTGTTTGTTTTAATCTTCTTGTTTAAAAATTCTAGTTTCTAGTTGACTCTTTTCCCCTTCCAGCTTCTTTATTCTTTTTTCTAGTTCCATTCTCTCCTGCCCTTGTGCTTTATTTGCTTCCTCCAAAGGTCTTATTTCCTCTCTGAGTGTTTCATTCTCTTTCATTTCTCTGTCCATATTCCGAATTTTTTCATCAAGGCTTATAACCATTGCCTCTCTATTCTTGATTTTCTGTTTAAGTCTCCTAATGGCTACCCCTCCTCCCGACCCATGGGTGGGAGAGGTTTGGGACAGAGATGGCCTCATTTTTATGTTCTCCCTCTCACAGAATATAGAAAGAAGAGAAAGAGAAAAAAAGAGAGAAAAACTTTTATTTAAGCTTCACACAGAATTTTTATATCTCCATAGAAGTGCTATTTAGTGACTCAGTTTATCTCTTTTCTGGTAACACACATCTTAGCTTAAAAAATTGACTCTGGTAATTTAAGGATAAAAAGAAAAAGAAAAAAATGCAACAAAACAAAAGTCAAACCTGAAGGAAAATTCAAATTTGTGTCTGAGGAGGCACCCACCTGTTTCTGATATATATTCTTCCTAACTGATAAACTCACTTGCTAACCAAGATATGTTATCACAGGATTTGTGTGTGTGTGTGAGCATGCGAGCGTGCGTGCATGTGCGTGCGTGTTGCGTATCTGCGTACTTGCTGTGTGCGCGTGTGCGTGATGCGTGCGTGTGTGTGTGTGTGTGTGCATGCAAGCGTGCGTGCATGTGCGTGCGCATTGCATGTCTGCGTGCTTGCTGTGTGCGCGCGTGCGTGATGCGTGCGTGTGTGTGTGTGTGTTTGTTTTTTTCAACAGATTATGAAAAGGAATTCGATAAACTTAAACATGAGAGCCTAATAGACATGCTACAGCAAATAGACATTGATGGGAAAGATTTTTTTTTTATGAGTGTGACACCGGGAAAGGCAAAAACTACCCTCATCAATAAAGGCCTGGGCACGAGAAAATACCAAAACAAACGAAAAGCAAAGGTTAAGGACAAGGCAGAGATGAGGGAATGTCACACAAAGGAAAACGACAGTCAGAAAAAACATTTAAAGTACAGAGGACCCAGAGATATGGAGGACTAGGCCATGAGATGATGATAGATCTGCTCTTTGAAGGATGATAGGTCATAAGAATTAGGAAAAACAGAAGGAGGAAGAGAGTTCCAGAGTCTGGAGGTAGATGGGAAGTAGCAGTCACTGCACCGAATCTCCACATAGTACCTGTGAGATGAAGCCGCTTGGCGTGTGTTGCACAGCCTGGGTAGTAGGGGAGGGATGCAACTCGCCAACTCATCAGAGCAGTGATGGAAGTAGTAGCGATAGAAAAGAGAAAAGTAAGATACCTTACGGGGAAGAGAGAGACAATTAAGATTAGAAGTAAGAGAAGGATCATTAATGAGTCTGACTGCCTTAGATTTAACCCTATCAAGGAGATAAGCATAAGAAGCACCCCAGATGTGTGAGCAGTATTCTAAGCAGGGATGGAAATTGTTTGTTTCTTTGTTTATGATTTACGTCACGAACTCCCTTTTCTACTAAGGGCTAGGACGGCTACCTTCTTGTGAAGGACTTGTTTTGGCAGATGTAATCGTTACCCTGAGTGTATGCCCTTACTAACCTCAGTCCATGACGGGGCGCGAACCCTCAACTTGCCACCTCAGAGTCGCGGACGCTACCATTTTGCCACGGAGACTTTTATAAATTTTAAGTAACTGCAAAGAGTAAAAGTAATGACGAAAACGAAAAAATTAAATTTTTGGATGAAGATTTAGAAACTTGGATTGTGAGATTTCTCCAAGACAAGTTTGAGGCTATATAGATTCCTAGTATGTTGATAAAATTAAGAGGGTAAATTTTGATAGTTTCGAAAACAATAGGGTTATCAGAGATAGCCAGAAACTGTGTCTTAGAGGCATTGAATTTAACTAAATTTTAAGTTCTCCACTCAGATACTCTCTGCACATTGGAGTTGAGAGTACAAAATAGAGTGATACGAGACTATCAACAAGTAGCAGATGAAGGTTGTGAAAAAAAACAGAGGTAAAGTGAAGGGTAGAATCATCAGCAAAGGCATGAAGGGGAGAGGAAGATGGGGATTTTAGAAGATCATTGATGAAGAGAAGGAACAGAGTAGGTGAAAGAACAGAACCCTGTGGAACACCACTGGTGACAGAGAAAGGGCTAGATGTCTCACCATCAACTACTACTTATACATAATGGTCAGTAAGTAAACTGGAAATCAGAGAACAGAAAGAAGAGGTAAAGCCATAGGTAGGAAGTTTGGCCAATAGAGCCTTGTGCCAGACTCTATCAAAAGCCTTAGAGATATCAAGGGTGACGACAATGGATTCCCCATAGTTCTTCAGAGAAGATGACCATACATGGGTAAGATAGGACAGGAGATCACCAGTGGATTTTGCCTTGCAGAAGCCATACTGGTGATTGGAGATAAGTGAGTTAGATTCAAGTCATTTCAAGAAGTGAGCATCGAGTAAAGTTTCGAAAACTTTAGCAATAGAGGAGGTTAGGGCAATAGGTCGGTAGTTTGAAGGAATAGAGCAGTCACCCTTCTTAGGAACAGGTTGAACTAGAGCATGCTTCCAAGATGAAGGATAGATTCTGGTTGACAGAATGAGGTGAAAAAGACGGCAAAGCACGGGAGCCAGTTCATCTGCAAACTCCTTAAGGAACCTTGCAGGAATACCATTGGGACCATATGCCCTGTTTGTCTTTAGTGAGCGAAGAACCTTATGAGCTTTGCATGAAGAAAGGATAAGGGAGGGCATGGGGTCAGAGAGGGGTAAAAATTGAGGAACAGGTGCGCTGGAATCGTGTATAAAAGAGTTGGCAGAAAATATGAGAGCAAAAGAGAGTGGCTTTGTCAGTGGGAGAGCATGCTATAGAACCATCAAAACGAATGAGAGGAGGAAAGCTTGAGTTACAAAAGATTTTGGAGAGGTTTATGACTAAGGACCAAAGGCATTTGTCAATGGGAGAGGTGTTAAGGTCATCAACTTTCCTTCTTATAAAGGAAGCCTTAGACCTTTGAATCTGAGCAGTACAGTGATTCCTAGCTATAATGAAAGCAGAGCGAGTTAAATCGGAAGGAGAGGCTTGGTAAGGTACGTGTGCCCGATTCCTGGCCTGGATAGCCATGGAGCAGGCACGGTCAAACCAAGGTTTAGGGGGAAAGAAAGTTTTTGTAGAAGAGGGGATGTATGCCTCCATTCCCGCCATCATGATCTCGGTAACTTTTAGAGCTACCTGATCAGGGTTGCGGGACCAAAAGCAGTAGTCATCCCACTGGAAATCAAAGAGAAAGTTATGCAAATTTTCATGTTGAGTACGCTCAAAGGGGCAAAGGCAGCGCTAAGTAGGAGGGATTGGTGGAGGGGGAGTGAAAATGGAAGAGACTGAGATCATAGAGTGGTCAGATTTACCAAAGAGGGGAAAGCACAGAATAAGAGTAGCTTGCAGGGTTAGAAGTAAAAAAATATGTCAAGAGTGTTTGCTGCATGTTCGTGACGATCAGGAACACGAGTAGTATGTTTGATAATTTGCTCCAGTTCGGGAATAATAGAGAAAGCAAGTGCCTCACTTCCTCCCACATCAGTGTGAGAAGAATGAAGCCACTCACTGTGATGTACATTGAAGTCTCCAATGTTGAGAACTTCAGCATGTGGGCGAGATGATAGCAAGTACTCATGGCACGAGGACAGACAAACGATACAAACTCGGTGGAGTTTGGAGAACAGTAGCAGAAGCAAAGGAAGATAGTGATATTGGAGAGATAGACTTTTAGCCAGAGAACATCAAAGTCAGGAGATTCAAGGTCCATGAGCCTCGCAGTAGGAGTGTTAGTGTTGCAGTAGGCACAGACCCCACCTTTGGAACGAAAAAGAGTATACAACATTATTGTGAGAGATTTGAAATGGGTCACTGGAAGCATGCATAGACAACTGGGTTTCAGAGAGGAGGAAGAGGTTAAGGAGGAAAGTACTCAAGTGCTGCTCCACAGACGAAAGATTAGAGTTCAATCCACGAATGTTGGAATAGTGAAGAGTGAGAGAGACAGATCTGTTGGAAGGTGCAAGGAGTTAAGGGAAGAACCATTACTACCACCAGGCGTGTCTGCCCTCAAGTCAATAGTGGAGTCAACACGAACCCCTGAGATTCTTCACACCCCTCTATGCCGGGTACTGGGGACCATTAGCTGTGGACCTTCCATAAATAATAACAAATATGAGGAAAAAAGAGAGAAAAAGAGACAGATGTGGGAAATGTTGTGACTTGTCAAATGTAATGGAATAGCAAGAGATGTGTAATGAATACGCCAGAATATTCAGTGTAGATGTAGGCATGAGGAAAGAACCATCCTGAAGGAAGACTCAACTCGGAACTGTCGTGACCAGTCCTAGTTGCAGCCTAATTCCTTCAGTCATAGTCTTTAACAGGCGGCTGGTGCCATGGCCAACCTACTAACATGCAAAAACTTTACTGGAATCAAGAGACTGCATTCAAAATAGAGGGTGAACTATTATTTTGGAGAAAAATCAGTAAAGCAGTAAGACAAGAATTCCTACTGTTACCAGATTTATTTTCTTTATGTGGAAAAATGATATTGAGAGATTTAGAGGACTTTGAAGGTATTTAGATTGTAGGGCTAAATATGAATAATATCAGATATGCTAATGATACAGTCCTCTTAGCTGATACAGAAGAAATATGAAATGATCTTATGCAGACCATAATGGAAAAGAGAGAGGAAAAGGGGGCTTAAAATAAATGCTGCAACAACAATCACCAGCATGCAGTGTTACTCTAAATAATCTGAGAATTGAAGCAGCAACAGATTTTAGCTATCTGGGAAGCATTTTAACATCAGTCTGCAAAAGTGATGAAAAAATTTAAAGGAAGTATTAGAGCTAAATGTGCATTCAACAAAATAAAACAAATTACTAACAAATAAACAGATGAGTATAGTATATAGTAATATAGCGGTTAAAGCACATCTTGTCATTCCTATTGTATGGAGCAGAGATGTAGACCATGAATAAGAGAAGCAAGGAAAGATTGCAAGCAGTGGAGATGTGGATACTGAGAATGCAAACAACATCACGGAGGGCAAATGAAGAAGTATTAGAAATGACAAATACAAAAAGAGAGTTGATAAGTTCCATAAGAGAAAGGTAAATAAGATTCTTCAGACATGTCCTATGGTATAAGAAGATAAAAGGTCTCACTGGTAAAGTTGCAGGGGAGAAGAGTGGGAAGGAGGCAGAGGCATATACATACTTGACGACATTAATTGAAGATCTGCAACAGCAAGCAATACCATCACAACTAATACAGATAATGGTAGAAGATTCAATGCCTGGCGAGGATTGGCTGTCAATGTCTCAGATATGACACACAGGTAAAGTAAGTAAATATTATATAAAAAGTCATATATGTACATATAAAACTAGAAATAAGCAGGTGTTTCTTCCTCTATATCTAGAATAGTATATTACTCATATTGGAAGGTTGCCCATGGCAGCAGCCTCCTGTTGTGATACAAAAGCTGAAGATCTATTAAACAAAAATAGGGCTGGCTAGGATAGTACGATGTTGTCTCCCTTTAATTACGGTTTCTTTCCAATGCCTACATCTACACAAAATATTCTGAGGTATTCGTTACATCTCTCACCATCCCTTCAAAACTGACAGGTCAGCATAATCCATATCTTTGTTTGTCCTTGCTTTATCTTTACTTGATACCAGTGGCCTATGAGTTCAATTTTGTTCCCAAGCAGGTGCAAAACATTATAAAAAAAATGCTCTGTCTGAAATCTGTCTCACGAGTAAAAAATGAACTCTCTCTCTCTCTCTCTCTCTCTCTCTCTCTCTCTCTCTCTCTCTCTCTCTCTCTCTCTCTCTCTCTCTCTCTCTCTCTCTCTCTCTCTCTCTCTCTCTCTTCCCTAGGGATGGGCGAAACAAAGAAACAGAAAGCATAGCTAAAATATTCCTTACACAAGAGTTTTCGAAGGTTCTTTTCCAAAACTTCGTAAACCTTACTCTGTAAATGTAAAAGTTGTGATGTAATTCTTACTCAGTGACAAAATTCCTATAAATAAGGTGCCATTGGATTGATTTTTCTTAAAGATGAAATGAAATAGAAATACGGGCACACAAATGTTTCTGAATCTAAGGTTTTCCCATAGACAGTTCAATAGAATTGAACTATAAAGTTTTTAAAAAAGGAAGAAAATTATTCAGTCACTATGTTGTCTCTTTTATATTTAAAAAAAAAACACTTTATGAGAAAATATGCAAACGACATTTTGTACTTTGAAAGAGTTATTTTACTTAACCATACATTTCTAGAATTCCTGGTGAAAATATTACAAATATATGCTTGCTAAAGTAACACCCCAGGGGGGTAATTTGTTCATATGAAAACTCCCTGAATAAGAAGGTTCACTTGAAGCATATCAGTAATTACTATTTCTTTTTTCTTTTATTTTTAATTAAGAACATATAATCTAATTATTAGAGTACTAAAGAATATGCTACTGATAGATTCACAAATCATATGCTTCGTCTGAAGGTGCATATTACTTAGATATTTCTTTAGCTACTCTGTTTGGGATTTACAAGCTTCTTGAATATCAGAGCACATATTTCAGTAAATTATTGATTAAACCATTTGTAGTAGTCGCCGTGGCTCAGTCGGTAGCGTCTCCGACTCTGAGGCGTCAGGTCGAGGGTTCGCGCCCCGTCACGGTCTGAGGTTAGCAAAGGCATGCACTCAGCGTAAGGATTACATCTGCCAGAACAAGTCCTTCGCAAGAAGGCAACCGTCCTAGCCCTTGGTAGATAAGGGAGTCCGTGACGTAAAACCGGAACTACATTGATTAAACCATTTGTGAATTCACGAGATTTTCCTGAATCAATTATTTTTTCTGTAATTTTCTTCTTGAATAGCTACATTTTAATTTACCAAATCTTCCTAAAAATCATAAGTTATACTAAATGCAAACTATAGTTTTTGCATACTACTGCAAACTCCATTTTTTTTTTGTAAACTATAATTGCAGTTCACAAGATCTCCCTGAGGTTCTAAGCTTATTTTTTTTCTCAATATAATTACTTGTATTCTGTTTCCTAATTCAACAGAACAGTACCCACCCCTATCCTGCAAAGTAAGGAGAATATTGCTGATGGTATGAATATTCTGCCTTTACTCTTCACAATGACAATTTCGAAAATCTAACGGTTATGACGCCATATTTCAATAAAATATTTCTACCTATCAAAATTATCCATCCTATATTCTCATATGCCCTCATATACAGAAATTTCCCCTCTCCACGTCTCTACCTCCTTGACCAATCTCTTAAGTGGAATACAAAAAAATAATTAAATCAGTAAATAAATATAAAAGTTACTTTTCAAGGGCAACAAACCCTTAGCGGTAGTCGAATCTATAAACACAAGTCTGCAGAAAGGAGGAAGGAATATAAACAATGGTGTGGTGACGCATGCGAAAAGGAGAATTAAAGAAGCATTGGGAAAGAGGTATGTCACAAAAGTGGAGAAAGTAGGTTGAGGAAGTTTGGTAGTATATATAAGAATGGAAAGAATTTTCTACTTTAAGAATGTGACGCAAGGGAGGGAAAATAATATTGCTATCATCGATGCCGGGCACCAAGATAATATTTAGGGGAAAAAAAATAGAAACAGAGCTGGAAATTGCTGTGAATTGTCAGATGTGAAGGGACATTAGGAGACATGTAAAGAATACAGTAGATTATTCGGCATAGTTGTAGGTAGAGGAATAATAAAATGTAATTTAACATAGAGCCATTATTTCAAAATAAGATTTATGAATATAATTTTCATTTTTGTTTCAAACATGCGGAGAATGGAACAAATTAGAATTTTTTTTTACATAAAATAGAAAACAGTCTCGTAA
>JAXCGZ010018958.1:152500-153694 GCA_037179515.1 Halocaridina rubra | reverse complement strand
AGAGAGAGAGAGAGAGAGAGAGAGAGAGAGAGAGAGAGAGAGAGAGATCTTTAATTAACTCTTGTTCATTCAACCAAAACTACATTATTTATTGTAAAAATAATGGTTTAATTACAAAATCGTAATAATAATGATATTAATAATAATAATAATAATAATAATAATAATAATAATAATAATAATAATAATAATAATAATAATAATAATCTCCACAATCATCATCAAAGGAAAATTATTGTTAATAATAATAATAATAATAATAATAATAATAATAATAATAATAATAATAATAATAATAATAAGATCTAAGGAGAATTTTTGGAATAGACATCATGAGAGTAATGCAGAGGTATATTAAAACCCAGCAGAGAGCTGGATATTCATTACACATCTTTTATAATCCCTTCACATCTGACAGGTCATTACACTCTCCATCTGTTTCTCTTTACAGCCTGATAAAGGCTGTTTTATTTTATCATTATTTGGTCCATCCTGTTGTTAAAAAAAAAAAAAAAAAAAAAAAAAAAAAAAAAAAAAAAAAAAAAAAAAAAATGAGGGGGGGGGCGTTATTCGCGAATTCCGAATTTTTTACTATTATTTTTGGGGGGCGTTACTGCAATTTCGCATATAAAAAAATCGCGTATAAAAGGAACAAGGTGTATTGTATTTTCTATGGTGCAGAGTTACATGTTTAAATTTATGTTTAGTACTATTTTTTACTGCTTTATTATTCTTAGGCTGGGAAATACTTTTTTTCTTGATAAAATAATGGAAATTTTTTTTTTCAATAAAATAATGAAAATACTGAAAATTTTAATATTTCAATATTTTCGCATATACCCAGAAAAAATAAAAAAAAACCTTCCCCAAAAAAACCGCAATGCATTGAATTCGTGAAAGGTGAATCACGATATAGCAAGGGATCACAGTATATATATATATATATATATATATATATATATATATATATATATATATATATATATATATATATATATATATATATATATATATATATATGTTCCGGTTTTACGTCACGGACTCCCTTATCAACCAAGGGCTAGGACGGTTGCCTTTTTGCGAAGGACTTGTTTTGGCAGATGTAATCCTTACGCTGAGTGCATGCCTTTGCTAACCTCAGACCGTGGCGAGGCGCGAACCCTCGACCTGACGCCTCAGAGTCGGAGACGCTAC